>PVKS010026061.1:0-29095 GCA_004027875.1 Aplodontia rufa | reverse complement strand
AAGAAGAAGAAGAAGAAGAAGAAGAAGAAGGAGAAGGAGAAGGAGAAGGAGAAGGAGAAGGAGAAGGAGAAGGAGAAGGAGAAGAAAGGTTGGCTATAAAAGTAATGGAAAAGGAAAACAAAAAGGAAGGGACTGAGGGTGAGGGAAGGGGAGGGAACAAGAAAGGAGTAATGAATGAGGGGGATAAGAGGATAATAGAGAAATTAAACTGCTCTCCTAAGGAAGGACCACAGGAGGCCATGCGTGCTTTTAATCCAAGACTCATTTACATATATACCCCAGCCTGAAGCAGTAAGAAAGATGTAAGAAAGTAGGATAATAAAACCTTAGGAATAAAGCTTTAAAGGCCTGTGTCTTCATTAGGATAGGGCAGAAGTCATTTTCACAAGTTCAATGTCGAATAGTTGTATTTATATAATGAAAATAGATGTTGCGACACCATGAATCTGATTGGCCTTTCTCTCTCTAGCTTAAGGATGCACATTTTACAAGAAGTTCGCACCTAGCAAGATTCATGAGGGGAAAGAGGATAGCTGAAGCAGCTCCACCATCCCTTTAGGTAGGCAGTTCTGGGGGAGGCATGAGAACCCTGGATGCCTCTCGAATGCTGTTGGGCTGACTGGACCAGCTTCCCTCCACAGGCAGCTGTTGAGTGACAGGCACATTTGGTGGAGTTGTGCTTGTTTCAGGGAAAGGACAATAAGCAACTTGGGAAGGCAAGCTTGGGTTGAGCCAGTTTGACCCCTGCCTGGCTCGAGAACAGGTGACCCACACAGAGGATTTCACCTACAGAACTTCTTGCGTGCTTTCTTGGTAAGGTATCAGAAGTAAATTTGAGATTGGTGTACTTTCTAGAGAGAGAAGCCAATGAGAAGGGACCTTGTTTATACTTCTCCCTTGGTCTATCCCTGTTACTATATACCACCCAAAAAAGACCCCAAGTGGCTGAGCAGAAAAAGACTCACAACATGCCCCTGACTTCTCCCAAGGGCAGATGCTAAAGGCACCACCAAAAAGTGTGGCTTTTTGCAAGGAAAGAATTTAAAGTCTCAGTGGCTTAACCTATGCCTGGCCCTCCTTACTTGGTGTTGCATGTAGAGTTACTCTGAGCAGTCGGTGATCACTAGCAGAAATGACTGATGGTGAGGCTGGAGCGGTGGCTCAGAGGTTTTGGCGCTTGCCTCACATGTGCAGGGATGTGGGTTCAAACCCTAGCACCACATACGCAGTGAAGTGTCGGAGCAACTAAAGCCACAGGAAAAACTAAATAAAAAATCGATTCTCTCTTTTTCTCTCTCTCTTGCACTGTCGCTTTCTCTTAAAAAGGAAAAGAACAAAAGAAGTGACTGATGGTGAAGAACCCATATCCACCCAAATCCACAGTGACATCAACACCAGCCACTGAGTGTCGCTGGGAGAACGGAGTGCGTATTCAACTCAGCAGTGATTTTGACACTTGCAACTTCTAACTAGGTCTCTGTTAGGATCACACCATGTTTTCTGGAGCTCTTTAAGGATTTTAAAATAATATACATCAGGAACACGGAGCTTTCTTTCAACGAAACAGCTGTCAAAGCACATAAAATTGCTTGAAACTGGACTGAGATTTTCACTCTTTTATCTAAATGTTTTGACAGTGTAGAGAAATATTTACTGTCAATCATTAATCCTTCAAATTCTCTTCCATATTGCAAATAAAAAATACTTCCATATTGCAAATAAAATATACTCATTAGATTCTGAGAGAATCTAATTCCCATACTGTTCACTAAAAATTTGTGGCTGTATCATATGTAGCAGCTAACTTTTTCTAAAATGTATTTTATTTTAATATAACTATTATTCATAACTGTTCACCTAATCCCTAAAAATACCTTAAGCATTTCAATGAAAATTGAAGTTTTTAACACTACACTTGATCCACTTATCTTTTGATGTAAGTCTATTTATAGCAAAAAATAAAATTGCAATAGAAGCTACCACTGAAGCTGAAAAAATATACCTGTGAAAATTGAATTTTTGAATTTAGAAAAAAATCATCAATGTTAAATTTATTAAAACAGTTGTAAAATTCTTTTCATGGCATCACTAATTGTGGGGCATCAGTTATTTTGAAGTGAATTTATTACCAATATTGTTTTTAAATTATACTAAAATAAAAATGATTAAATGATAGTCACTTTTATATACCACACTTTAACTCAATTTATTGTATTTGTTATATTGTCATTAAAGTCATCTTAATGATAATAGAGTTAATAGAAAAATATATTATGTTTTCAAGTACACTCTACATTTCTCATAGAAAATTTTTAATTTCTTTTTTTTATTTTTATTTTTAAAGAGAGAGAAGGACAGTGAGAGAGAAAGTGAGAATCAATTTTTATTTAGTTTCTCATGTGGCTTTTGTTGATCCAACACTTTGTGTATGTGGTGCTGGGTTTCAGTCCAACATCCTCATGCATGCCAGGCAAGCAATGGAGCCACTAAGCTACAACTCCAGCCCCTGAATTTCTTTTTAATATATTCTTTTCTTAAACATACCTAAATCATTCATAAGTTAATGATTTTTCAGAGCAATGAAACCAAATTTTAAAATCCTTTTTCTGACTAGAATGTAATTCAGTGATAGAGTGCTTGCCTCATAGGTACAGGACCCTGGGTTTGATATCCAGAACCACAAAAAATAATAACAAAGATAAAATTAAGTAAAAATAAAAAGAATTTCCCAAACAACATGTGTTTACACAATAAACTAAATTTCAGTGAAGCTTTCTGAAATTAAATTTAAAAATCTTCTTATGGTATTATATAGGTGATTGACTCTAGAGTCTTTAAACAACTTAAATCTTTCCATAGTAAAAAAAGATATTACGCACTGGGGGGCTGGGAGCAGTGGTGCACACTTCCAATCCTAGAAGGTTGGGAGGCTGATGCAGGAGGATTGCAAATTTGAGGCCAGCCTTCACAACTTCACAAGACACCAACTCACAATAAAAAAGGCTGGGGATGGGGGCTGGAGGGGTGGCTCATGGTTACAGTGCTTGCCCAGGATATGCAAGTACATGGGTTCAAACCCCAGCACCCACGTACACAACTAAGTGTGAGAGTAAAGAAGGCCATATGAAAATCCCAACAAAAACTGATTCTCTCTCTCTCTCTCTCTCTCTCTCTCTCACACACACACACACACACACTGTCCTTCTCTCTTTAAGAATAAAACTAAAAATTAAAAAAAGGCTGTGGATGTAGCTCAGTAGAGCACCCCTGGATCTAATCCCTAGTACGCAAAAAAAAAAGAAAGAAAAGATGTTATAAACTACTCTTACAAAAAGTGCTGACAAATGCTGACTAGAGAAAGAGGAGACAATCACCTGTGAATAAAAATAGTTTAGAAACCACTTTTAAACCCCTTTATTTCTCTGAAATCCTGTTTTTAAAATAATAAAGGTTGATTCATTTTGGTATTGTAGTCTAGTGGTGTTTTGTGATTATATAGAAAATATAAGCTATTACAATGGTTAAATATACCATGTGTTCAATGGCTCATTTTTAGTAAGCTTAGAGTAGGACCTTCATGAAAGTGCAGATTACATAAATCTTAATTTAAATATACACCATTAGAAGTATTTCAACTGCTTTACAGTGAATCAAATTTCCCTCTCGCTCTCATCTTTGTGAACTTCTCCTTCCTTCTTTTAATTCAAGCACATAGGACTTAAAGAATAGTATAAAATAAATTGGTGAATATTAACTGAAAACTTCATTTCTGAAGTGTGTTTCTTAAACACACCAAAATCTGCCCAATAGGCTATCTCTAGAAAATACCTATATGTATAGGCTACTACTGCCTGCACTCTAATAATCAGATGAAAGTTTACAGGTATATATTATTTTTATCCATATGAACATCCATTTTAATTGAAAATAAAGTGCTTGAGAAATAAACTAGAATTTTAATTTTTATAACCTTTGAAATTCATTTATTGACACTCAACCCTTAAAATGGGCTTTATTGCAAGTCATTCTGTCCCGTGCCTGTAATTCCAAAGACTCAGGAGGCTGAGAGAGGTGAATCGCAAAATCAATTTCAGAATAACCAAAGCACTACTAAGAAAAAATCAATCAATAAATAAATAGACAAAAATGAGATAAGAGGAATCACATCACCTGACCTGAAATTATACTATAGAAGTGTTGTAACGAAAACAGAATGGTATTGGTATATTAATAGGCAGGAAGACCAATGGAATAGAATAGACTAGCCCACAAGTCTTTAACCATCTGATATTCAACAAAGGGGGCAAAAATATAGCTTGGAGGAAAGACATCCTGTTCAATAAATTATGCTGGACAAACTGGACAGACATACACAGGCAACTGAAATTAGGTCCTTATCTCTCACCCTGCACGAAAATCAAATCAAAATGGATCAAAGTACTACGAATTAAACCAGCAACCATACAATTATTAAAAGACAAAATAGGATCAACACTCCACCATATTGGTGTACGCTCCTTCTTCCTTAGCAAGACATCTGTAGCACAAGAATTAAAACATAATTAGTGAGTGGGAGGCCATTAACTGAAAAGTTTCTACACAGATAAGAAATGAATCAGGAGTGTCAAGACAGAACCTAGAGAATGGGAGAAAATCATGGCCTGCTACCTCCATGACAGGGGGCTAATATCCAGAATATACAAAGAACTCAAAAAAAATTAATAACAAAACCACAAATACGCCAATCAATAAATGAGCTATGGAACTAAACAGAAGCTTCTCAACAGAAGAAGTTCAAAACCCAAAAGATATATGAGAAAGTGTTCAACTAGCAATCAGAGAAATACAAATCAAAACTGCACTGAAATTCTACCTCACTCCACTCAGAATGGCAGTGATGAAGAACCCAAACAACAATGGCTGCTGGAGGTTTTGTGGAGAGAAAGGAACACTAGCATACTGTTGGTGGAACTGTAAACTGGTACAGCCACTCTGGGAAGCAGTGTGGAGACTCCTCAAACAATTAAGGATGGAACCATCATTCAACCCAGCTATCCCACTCCTGGATATTTTCCCAGAAGAACTAGAATCAGCTTATTACAGAGACACAGCTACATCAATATTTACAGCAGCTCAATTTACAATAGCAAAATTATGGAAACAACCTAGATGCCCTTCACTGGATGAATTGATCCAAACTGTGATTGATATATATACAATGGAGTTTTCTACTTAGCTATTAGAAAGAACAATATCATGACTTTTGCAGGTGAATGAATGGAAATGAAAAAAAAAAATCATGCTGTGTGAAACAAGTCAAACACAGAGACTAAAGAGTAGAATGTTTTTTCTCATACGTGGAAGCTAGAATAGAATCTAAGATAGGATGAAAGTTAGTCAAATTTATTTAATAGATCCACCAAATCTGAAGTAACACATAAGCTATGGAGACTATAGCTATGAAGGTGTGGGAGTGAGAAAGGAAGGTATTCAATACTAGAGAGTACAGTTGACTCCTATGAAAATCCCAAATGAACCCAGTCAGGCATATAAATCTAGTGATTTCAAGGCTACGATCACATGTATATGGTCATTTATTTCTGTAACTTGGGGGAAAACTACAAAGGAGTCATGATATAGGGGAGTAGGTGAATGGGGGAAGATCCTGGACAAGGATCGGGTTTAAACAAATCTGTCAATATGTGTGAATACATTAATGTAAACCAATGAATCCCTTCATTATGTAAGATGATGCTGAATCTATTAAAAAAAATTCCAGTCCAGCCTTAACAATTTAGCAAGACCCTGTCTTAACTGCTATTAAGGTAATAATTCTCAACAATCTTGCATAACAGGTGAATAATTATACTAGTCTATAGATGAGAAAACTGACGTGCACAAAGCTAAAGGAGCTTCTAGGATCACTTGGAGACAGAGATAAGGCATTTCAACGTCAAGTTTTTTGTTAATTTGTATATATAAAAATGTTTCTTTTGAAATTATGTCCTAACAGAAATTATTTGTAATTAAAATATATCTGACTTGAAAATAAACACTTATGAAATGCAAGAATTTTTTTTCTTTGCAGCCTCCAGTTGTAACAATTTATGTAGTGCTATTAGAATAATCCAGTTTTCTCTAAAGGTTACCATCAATTATATTGAGGGAGGACAGCACCTTCTAGTGGAATCTATAAATAAACATATTTCTCAGGCTTGTAGCTAAGATAATGTAACATTTCAAAATGTCTTTGTCCCTAGATTCCCTGCCAATGGGATGCTCCCTGCTGTTGAAGTTATCATACTTCCCACCTCCTTTCATAAGTTATCAGGCAGATTTGGCATGAAGGTGACAACTTAAGTTAAAAATCTGTCAAAACAAAGAATAGCTAACAGGCACCTCTAAGGCTGATGTATAAATGGAACATGTGCCAGCTAAAATGAAATGTATGCTGTACGGACGCTTGTTCAGAAATGAGGTACAACCGTGTTTACTGAACTGAACGTGTATTTCTGCACAGTCATTTATTTTCCAGGTACAGTGCAAGGTTCTGTGGATCTATAGGTATAAACAGTCCCTGTCCTGGTTCTGTGGATCTATAGGTATAAACAGTCCCTGTCCTGGTTCTGTGGATCTATAGGTATAAACAGTCCCTGTCCTGAAGGACACTGAGGTAGGAATAGCTAACTGACATTACATTATCATACTTTGTGTCCTTGCAACTCTTCCAAACGATTTCATATTCAGTAGTCTCCCTAAATGCATGGGATGTATATATATATACACACCTATACACCTGCACACGTTACAATTGTAAAGTAACATCAATAGTATAGTAAAATAGAATGATTATAACAAAATGGTGTAATATAAATTGTGTGAGTGTGTTCTCTCCTCTTCATAAAATATCGCATCATGTCCTACCCACTGATCTTCTTGTGATGAAGTGAAATGACAATGCCTGCATGAGGAGAGGAGGTGGGTGGATGAGTGGCCATTGTTGTGTGGCATCACGAGACTACATAAAAGCTACTTTGCATGCAAGCACTGTGATACCTCTGCTCTCTGGAAGATCAATCTGATGACCAAGATAGCCACCAAGTGACCAGCGGTTGAATAGCACATTCAGCACAGATATGCTGGATATCGGAGAGTTGCACCTGGGTGGGATGGAGATTTCTTCACGCCACGCAGAAGGGTGTGTATTTAAAATTTATGAATTAGAATGGAATTGTCCATTTAGTGTCTTCAGACTGTGTGACTGATCACAAGTACCGAAACTATGGAAAAGAAAACCATGGATTAGGGGAGATCTCTGTATTCCCCATTATTAAGGTAATGATCCTCAACAATATTGTGCAACAGACGAATAATTATACTCTCCTATAGATGAGCAAGCTGACATACAGAAAGAAAAGGAATCTTGCAGGATCATTTGGATAGGTAAAGGAGGTGGAGCTGGACCTCAACTCCAGGCTGACTAATCCAGAGTCTCCACTCTTCACCCTCCCATGCTACCTGTACAGCAACTTTTTTTTCAACTCAGAACACATCAGAGACCGGGCACAATTTTATTATAATTCATTCCTTAAAACAAAGTGTAATCATTATATTTCTGCTCAAATCATTTTTAAGGAGACACACACTGAAGCACAGAATTCCAGAATGGTGATACCACTGTTAAGAGTATAATGAAGAATATTCACAGGTGTGGTGCAGACAGGGGAAGTGGAGAAGACTGTGTTGGTGATGTTTTTGCAAGGACTTGAAAGAGCTGGGAGTTCCTTCAATAAGTAAAAGCAGATCACAGACATCCCAGGCAAACAGAAGAGTATCAGAAATGGTGCTGAATACTTTGCAAAGCAAAATATGCCCTATACTAACTGTACCTGAGATTTCAAGCATTCTTAAAAAAGCAGTCCTAAAAAGCATTCTAAAAAGGAACAGTTGCTATTTGTTCTGCATTGAGCTGAAAGATGAATTGTTCTCCATGAGACAATGATTAAAACTTGTCCCTTTTGACCAGGAACCCCCCAAAACACATAATCAGGTTAACAAAGTGGAAAGCATTATTTTCTACTAATGAGTTGAATCAAAATTATTCAGCTCAACCCGCTGCCTGTGTCCACTGTCATTTAATACTATAATTTCTGTGGATGAGCACAGCTCTCTGGCTGACAATGTCAAGCCTGAATCTCACATTAGCTTTACATTAACGGTGGAATCTGAAAACCAAACATACTGAGCATTTATCTAGTTCTTTTCAGCACATCCCTCTGAAACTGGGTCCCTTAAAAAACAACTAAAAGAAAATTTACATATAAATATCATTAATTTTCATTTAATTTCTAAACAATTTTATGTAGTGAAAAGTTACATATTACTATTCTTTACATTTGCTAAAACCAGTACTTATATAATTAGGGGATTTTACAATGTGCACATACCAGATAGGGAAAACTGTGGATCAAGTTCAGAACTAGTCAGCTTCCCAACTGATTGATACTTTTGCTGTAAAAGTATTCGTGTACTATATCAAAAAGGTGGCAGTACCAAAAGCAGTACTAGCTTTAAATACGGCAGCTCCTTTTTTATCACTGTCATAAACAAGACTATGAGGCAAATGTTGCTAATTCTCTATTTTATAATGCCATCCAGCTCTTTTGTATCACATAGTTACAATGCAAAGAATGCAAATGGTCCACAATGATTGTTTCCTGGTGGCTTTTTCCACTCCGCATCATAGAGATCAGGAATTTATTTTCACCATATTATGAAGCAATTGATTGCTTTGCGATTCCAAAACAGAGTCAAAAGAGGATTTAAAAATGCAAACTGTGACTTGTAGTGGAAGAACAACTTATATGGAAGCCATGTGGTAGCTCTCTTGCCATTCAGACAGATGGAAGACCTCCAGTGAAATTATTTCTTTTTCCTATTGAAAAATTAGCTAAAGTAACTCATGTTCTTTTTCTCTTCTTTTTCTTCTGCTTGATTTGTGCTTTGTATACAACTGAGTATTTAAAAAAACACTATTTTTCTATTGGGTAAAATTCAACACTGTGTGTATTGATTTCCTTTGAAGTCACTGCAATTGTCTCAGCCATTTCAAGTTTTTATAGCTCTGTAATGTCCATTTTAAATGACCAAAGGAGAGTAAAGATCCTAGGAAAATATAATTATAAAGGTTTACACCAATAATGTAATAAACTTTTCATTTAGGAGAATTCTCTAAAATTGCCTTTCTCTTATATACTGCAGGCAACATAAATGCTATAACAATGATATTAATTTCCCTAGGACATTCAGACTATTTGCCTAGAATTTTATGGTTGGCCATGTTACTAAATACTCAGTAGTAGGAGTCTGCATGGTATTCCCCAAATTTACTATTTTAAGTGGTTCATTGCCACCTATTTTGTTAGCTTTTGCCTGTGTACCCTGCAGTGATAGTCTAAGGAAATGAAAGCAGTAGAGACATTCATGGTTCATATATTTTAATTATTTGAATTTAAGTTACAGCTGCCCATGCAAATTTATAGAGACAGATAATCTCAGTACTGTAAAGGAACTTCCAATAAACATCAAGAGGAATCCAACTGTTGTGCATTTGTTATTTTCAAAATGTGCACATTTCTGTTGATGTCCAACCTTCCAACGCTGAGTAACTACACCAACTCCCTAACTTTATACAGTCTGGTTGAAGGACACAGTAGTACAGTTTCTGGCAGATCGGGCATGTGGTCAGGAACAGCCCGTGTGGACCCTCATATTTTCCCAGTTCATCTGATAGAAGGAGATGCCGTTGATTCTGTGGCCAGAATATCTTTTTTACATTTTTTAATTCATATTTTATTAGTTAAAAAAATAGACTTAAATGTAGGAGGGAGTCATTGTCATACAATCAAGAACAAATATATAATGACAGAGCAAGCTGAGGCTGATGCCATTACATGGTTTCCCACCTTGGGTTCCCAATGGTTCCGTGTTTCCCCCTATTTAAACCCATGTTAATTGGACTTCTCATGGAAGTCGAAGGTTCCCCACTGGGTTGATTCCCCCATACTCCCTCCCTCTATCCTTCCTGATATCCTTCCTATCCCCTCCCCCGCCTTCACCCTCCCCAGCATCATAAGCAAGATTCCCCCTGCTTGTGTAAAATTTCATACATGTTGAGGTTATTATTAGTTTGGCCATCTATCATACTCTTTCCTTGCCTGCTACATCTCAGACAGAGGGCTAATACCCAGAATATACAAAGAACTCAAAAAAGTAAACACCAAAATCAAAAAAATCCAATCAATAAATGGGCTACAGAACTAAACAGAATATCTTTCAAGTAGCCATAATCGTCTAGGAATATTTTTCTTGACCATACCAGGCAAAAATTACGATTTTTAGATACTTTAGAAGATCTTTATTTTCCTATATTTCTTAACACTGATGTTTTGACATTGGGGAAGGCAAACTAACATTTTATAAGTGACTGACAGTTCAATGTGCTCCATCAGGATACAAAAGTATACTTCACATTGAAATTTTTCTCAGGAAAATATTTTTTCCTATTTACCACTTTTGAACATTGGAGGAAAGTCTATATAACCACTGTCATATCAAAGTTTATTCAGATTTAAACTACTGAATCCTCAAATTGGAATTTCCTAGCCTATCTTCCACCACATGTTAAAAATTCAAAAGTACCATTTATAAATTTTTAATTATTTTATAAAAGAAGCATAGGATGTTCCTTGATTTGGTTTTAAGCTTAACTAAATTTATGCTTGGGTGATAAAAGAAAGCAAAGATAGTTCATACTGGGTCTTTTTTTTTTAATGAGTGTGGGAGAGAAAGAAAGAGTCAACTTTATTTATCTTTCCATCTGGCCTTTGTTTCTCTGACACTTAGTTGCGTATGTGGTGCTGAGGTTTGAAACAGAGTCCATGCATATGCCATGCAAGCACTACAACTACTAAGCCCCTGAATTTTTTTTTCTTCTTTATTTTGCTACTAAATTTACCTTGTTTTGCCTTCCTAGTCAGGGATCAACATATTTCTCTTTCAAAGAAATCCATAATAAAATTCTGGAATATCATCCTGATCCTTAATGAGGTTAACATTCAAAAGCAATGTTGCCTTGGGGGAAATTTTTGTCTTCCTTTTTATTTTTTAGTTTATTTTTTTTAAAGAGAGAGGAACAGTGAGAGAGAGAGACAGAGAAAGGGAGAAACAACTTTATTTCGTTTTTCACATGACTTTAGTTGCTCTGACACTTAGTTGTGTACGTGGTGCTGGGGTTTGAACCCGGGTCCTCATGGATGGCAGGCAAGCGCCGAAACTGCTGAACCACCGCTCCAGCCCCATTGTCTTCCTTTTTAAAATGGAGCATTATTCAATAAGAGAGAAGAACCACCTTGAAAAAGTACCTATCAAAGCTTTTCTGAAAAAACTATTTCCCCTGCTGTGTCTTTATTGATCTTTTCAAAGCTTCACATCTCTGTTGAATATATTTGTCGGTATTAATGAGAGAGAATTTGCAACTTGAAAGTGTTACACATTTTCAAGAAGTCTGAAGCTAATCAATTTACTAGACAGAGAAGGGCTACATTTCTAAAATGACTTTATGTGAAATGAGACGTTTTAAAAGCAGTATTAAGTAAGATATGTGCTCATGCAAAATTCAAATTGGTGAAAAGGATGTTTAATACACAAAATGTTTCTATTAAATAAAAAATAAAATAATTTTCCATTCAGTGCAAAAATGCATGAGATAAGATCTAAGAGGTTTAGTAGGGAGAATATATACTGATTCTTTGTACAGAGAATATATATAATCTCAACAAATTATAATGATTTCCATCCCTGGGAAAAAATGGGATATTTAATAATTGATAGAAGATTTCAAATGAGAAAACAAAGTAAAATGAATACATTGTGCTTCTCCTTTCTAAACCCCTCACTTGGAATTTCGTTGAAAGGTGTGTGTGCTCTACATGTATCAGTATGATTTGGGGAAAAATTGGATAGGTGAGATAGCCACAAAAAACATTTCCAAAAGCAATTAGGTAATCTTAGCAGGAATTATCAATAAGAAATTATAAACTCAAAAAGCAACCTATAGTAGGGGCTCTAGGATGTGAGCAGGAGGCTCGAATCTGGGTTTACATTGTAGAGGACAGCTGCAATGAAACCAAGGATCAGCAGAAGTCATGCAAAGCATGTGGGTAGACTGAACTGTAAAGATGCAGACTTCAATCAAAAACCTGCTGGGCTCAGTGGTGCACAGCTGTAATTCCAGGGCTGGGGAGGCTGAATCAAGAGAATCACAGATTCAAAGACAGCCTCAGCAAATTAGTGATGCCCTAAGCATCTTGGCAAGACCCTAAGCATCTTGGCAAGACCCTGTGTCAAAATAAAATATAAAAAGGGCCAGAGATGTGGCTCAGTTGTTAAGCATCTGGGTTCAATCCCTGGTACCAAACAACAACAGCAAAGGAAAAAATCTCTAAGCAGATTCATGTTGCAATCCAGAGATTAACCAAAAAGAAAAATGCATAACTAGCAAGTTAGTAGAGAAAATAGAATAATAAAAAATTGTGCAATTCTTCTATATAAACGTAATATAACAATAAACAACAAATCATTTAGAAATTAAAGTAAAATCACATCTATCTTCGACACATCACAACAGATATCTTATGTAGGCTATACATTTTTGTACTAAAATGAAATGATAAATTTAAAAAGAGAAAATAATATTGAATATTTGAATAATATTATGAAGTTTCTGGGAAAGATGGAAAAATTATCCAGACTTTCATTCCAAAAAAATCTTTAAGCTTCCTTACACAAATTGATGTTTAAATGTTTACAAAGCAAATGGGAAATTGAAAAGTTACAATCCAATTGTGCCTGTAATAGAAAGAAAACAAGTGTGATTATACAAAAATCTATTAAGAATATTTTTAGGTCATTTACTATGGGATAGATACACATGGTTAATAAAATTTTGATTTATTATTCTGAAAATAAAAATTAAATCAATGGACATAAGTTATCATTTATCCAATTATAAAACATGGAGAATTGATTACACTAATAAAATAGATTTTTTTTGTATAGATGTGAGGTACTCATAAAATTACTTGAGAACTATAAAATACAATTTTCTGGAAACCAATTTGATATATATCTGCCAATTCCGTTTCTCAGATTTATCTAAGGGAAGCAGTAGCACATGTACCCAAAGATGATGCTTGTAACAGTAAGAAGTTGCTCATAACAATGATTAATTGAAAATTTAAATATTTAATATCATATTAGTATGCAATATTAAACATATGCATTGAAGGAAATATTATATAACAATGGAGATGTAACTATATCAACCTAGAAAGATAGCATATGTTCTATTGGAAAATTCCAGAGACTAACAGTACTTACAGTTTAAAACCATCTTGTAAGAGGAATATTTATATATTTAACTGCATGAATATGCATACATACACACATTAGAGGGAAGGTCTTGTAGTTTATATATCATCACATGCTAATAATGGATATACATAGCCAGTTGAATGTTCATGCTTTTACTTTTGCTTATATGCTTTTATTTCTCTCAATAAATATGTATTGCTTTGCATAATAAATAATAAAAGAGCTACTCTCCACCCCAGAGTAGAAGCAGCTGCAGAAATCAGCTCACTTCTCCAAGGTTTTTTTCCTTCCCTAGAGGCTTACTCCTTCTGGATATCCACAGTATTCACCATGATTTCTCCATTTTATCTAGATTTTCTAATGATTTGCAGAAAGAGCTCTGCTCTCTCACCAGTTATCCATCCCTGCTGCAAGCAGAAGCCGAAATTCTTGTTAAGAATGACTTTTTAATGACAAGTAATGCTGAAAGTAAGAACTATTGATAAATTTCTCATGTAATTTTTAAAAAAATATACATGCAGAAGATCTGAATAGATGGAAAAACATTCCATGTTCATGGTTCGGTAGAGTCAATATCATCAAAATGACCATTTTACCCAAATCCCTATACAGATTTAATGCAATCCCTATCAAGGTACCAATGTCATTCTTCATGGATATAGAAAAAGCAATACTCAAATTTGTATGGAATAACAGAAGACCCAGAATAGCCAAACATTACTCAGCAAGAAGTAGGAGGCAGGTGGCATCTCAATTCCTGACCTGAAATTATACTACAAGGCTATAGTAACAAAAACAGCATGGTATCGGTACCAAAACAGAAATGAAGACCAATGGAATAGAATACAGGATTCTGAGATGAACCCTCATACCTTTAACTATTCGATAAAGGGGGCAAAAGCAGAGTATGGAAGAATGATAGTCTGTTCAACAAATGGTGTTGCACAAATTGGACAGCCATATGTAGACAACTGAAATTGGATCCTTACCTTTCACCCTGCACAAAAATTAAATCAAAATGGTTCAAGGATCTGGATATTAAACCAGCAAATCTAAAATTGCTTGAAAAAGAAGTAGGATCAACATTACATGACAGAGGGGTTGGCACAGCCTTCCGTAACAGGACTGCCATGTGGCAAGCAGTAAAATCAAGAATAAATGCATGGGATGCAATTAAACTAAAAAGCTTTTGCACAGCTAAGGATTTAGTCAAGAGTCTCAAGAGAGAACCTACAGAGTGGGAGAAAATTTTTGCCTGCTACACCTCGGACAGAGGGCTAATATCCAGAATATACAAAGAACTCAAAAAAATTAAATACCGAAACCACAAATAATCCAATTAATAAATTGGCTATGGAACTAAAAAGAAGCTTCTCAATGGGAAAGTCCAGAAAGCACATAAATATATGAGAAAATGCTCTACATCACTAGCAATAAGAGAAATGCAAATCAAAACTTCACTGAGATTCCACCTCACTCCCGTCAGAGTGGCAAA
This sequence comes from Aplodontia rufa, assembly GCA_004027875.1. NCBI lineage: Eukaryota > Metazoa > Chordata > Mammalia > Rodentia > Aplodontiidae > Aplodontia > Aplodontia rufa. The sequence continues at coordinate 14,166 of PVKS010026061.1, read as the reverse complement.
AATGAAGAATACAAACAATAACAGGTGCTGGAGGGGCTGTGGGAAAAGAGGAACACTGTTACATTGCTGGTGGGACTCCAAACTAGTACAGCCACTCTGGAAAGCAGTGTGGAGAATCCTGAAAAAATTAGGGCTAGAACCGCCTTTTGACCCAGCTATCCCACTTCTGGGTATCTTCCCAAAAGAGCTAGTATGGGTTTACCATAGAGGTACAGCTTCATCGATGTTTATAGCAGCTCAATTTACTATAGCGAAATTACGGAACCAACCCAGATGCCCCTCACTTAATGAATGGATCCAAAAACTGTGATACATATATACAATGGAATACTACTCGACTATTAGAGAAAACGATATTATGGCATTTGCAGCCAAATGGATGGAGATGGAAAAAATTTTGCTAAGTGAAGTATCCCAAACTCAGAAACTCAAGGACCAAACATTTTCTCTCATTTGTGGAAGCTAGAATACAAGCGGGCACAATACAATAGATGGCTAACCTAACAATTACCTCAACACGTATAAATTCTTACATGAACATGGTGAACCTTGCCTAGGTTCCTGGGGGATGTAGGGAGAGGGGTGGGGGGGGAGGGAATAGGAAGGACATCAAGGAGACCAGAGGGAGGTAGTATGGGGGAATCTAATCTGAGGGGAACCTCTGACTTCCAGGAGAAGTCTAATTAACTTGGGGCTTAAGTAGAGTGAAACATGGAACCATGGGGAACCCAAAGCGGGGAAACCATGCTCTGGCACCAGTATTGGCTTGTTCTGTCATTACACTTTTGTTCTTGTTTGTTTGACAATGAATCCCTCCTAATTGTAAGACCATGTTTATCGAATAAAAATTAAAAATAAAAATAAAAAAATAAGCATCTCAGGTAACTACCATCCAGGTCACAAAATAAAATGACTTTGAAAATTAAAGAAAAAAAAAGAATGACTTTTTAATGACAAGTAATGCTGAAAATAAGAACTTTTGATAAATCTCTCATGTATATTTTTTTTAAAAAAAAGTACTACTGCTATAACCACAGAATTTTTTTTTTTTTTTGCTCCAATTCCTATCAACCTTAGAAACTGGTGAGACTCAGAAATGTGGCCACTGTGGCATTGTGAAATTCTTCTTTAATTGTGGTGGTAGACGTTAACAGTGAATCTGTTCAATATGTCCCACGTCTATCGTGAACTGTTCAAATACCTTACTCACAGCAAATTACTACCATTTGAGGGTTACTGCAATACATCAGGCCCTTTATATTAAATAGCTCTAGTTCCCACAGCAATCACATTTAAGAGAAAAACTGAGATCCTGGAATTTGAACAGACTCCCCTGTGGGAACAAGGCAGAAAATCAACTGAACCAAGATTAGTACTCATATCTCTAGCTCCAAAATGGATAACCCTTACAGATTGAGAACATTTTCAGCCTTTAGCAAAAAGCCAAGTTCTGACTGTACAGAATTTTCATTGACTCTTTTACAGATCTACCACCTCTCAAACCTATAGAGGGTGAGTTTATTAAAAAAATAAAAATCTCTGTGAAATGACTCTCCAGCCCCTCGATATGATAAAAATGCTGTTAGAGTTGGGGGGTGTGAGGTGTCCCCCCAAAAGCTCATGTATGAGACAATGCAAGAAGGTTTAGAGGTGAAATTATTGGGTTATGAGAGCCTTAACCTAGTCAGTGTGTTAATTCCCTGGTTGGGATTAGATGTAAGTGTAGTCAAGTAAGTGTGGCTGGAGGTGGTGGGACGTGGGGGGTGTGCCTTTAGGGTTTACATTTTGTCCTTGGTGAGTGGAGTTCTCTCTGTACTTCTAGATTATATACCCTTAGCCCTTTCCTCCCTCACCCACCCTCTTCTGCCATGACATTCTACCTCACCTTGGGCTAAGAGCAACAGACTGGCCATCTATGAACTAAGACCTATAAAATCATGAGACCCAAAGTAAACTTTTCCCCTTCTAAAATTGTCCTTGTCAGGTCTTTTCATCACAGCTTGTAAAAGCTGACTGAAGCAGACACATTGCGATACCCTTCTCATCATCCTTTTCTGTGCCTCTCTTCACAGCATTCTATCTCCCTGATTGCAGAAATGAACATGTTTTTCATAGTTCTTGGCTTTTTCTCAAGAGAAAATAGATTACCATGAAAGAATGACATCTTTGTTAATCTCTCTCATTGCAACAAAATCCTTCCTTGTTCACTTAGTTCTGGTCCCAGTTCCTCAAGTGCCATGTATGCCAAGGTCAGACATCTTGGCTCTAACTCTCAAGTTCAATACAGCAACTTAAAGATTTCCAAGTTCATCCATCATTCTTTTAATTAATCTGTGCCAGATAGTTATCTGGATCATTTGAATAAATGGAAAACAATTGAATTATGATGAAAAAGTTAAGAAATCTACATGTTATTTCTATCTAGCTTCGCACTGCATTCAATAGCATTCTATTAATTCTTCACTAAACATACAAGTTGCCCAACATGTTTAGCTTATCTTAACATGAAAACTTTCATCACCACTGTCTGGAGAAGTTTACTTAAATATTTATGGGATAATGAGTGATTAAAAAAGCCACAAACAGCTAATGTCATTTTGAATAATCAATCTATAGATGACGAGCAATCCTAGAAACAGGTATCACTGCCCTCACATGACTATAAATTTATTTCTGAACAAAACCAAAGTAAACATTTCTTGGAAAAATATTGATTAATACTGTTAATAGTGACAAACTAAAGTGTAGACCACATGTAAAGCATAGATTTTCGATTTTCAATCATACAAAAAATTTCATGAACATCATTTGAATTCCTCTACTTTGCTGTGGAATAGAGTTAAAGAGTAAAATTCCAGGCTAATAAATTGAGACTTTCACTTCCTTTGGCCACTCAAAAACTTGCATTTAGAGAAAATAAAAATATTTCCATAATTGGGAAATTTGGGTTGGTCTTATAAAATTTTAACATTTAGACATCCTGTTATTCAATAACACTATGACAACTTTAACTCAAAAGAAGATGAGGAAGATTAAGCCCCAGCAGAAATGCATTCAGAAGAGTAAACAAATTAGTCCTCCCAGCAGGCCACTGACAGAGAACAAAGAATTCTTAAATGCAGGCACCCTGGTTTAGGAAAATGAGGTTGGTGAGGGGGACCAAAAAAATGAGAAATAAATAAGATGGTTAATAACAGTGCATGCTTGAGGAAGGGCTAAAGGCTACCTGGAATTTGGGGAGAAGCCAGGGAAAAGATATGAAAAATCCACTTTCTGGATGATTTGGACCTTGGAGAACAAATTAATAAAAGATATTTTTAATTGTCTTCTCTAACATGTAATGCTACCTTAGCAATCCACACTTACATACAATCATTTATGTGTTTCCAAGATGTTTGCATGGATTTCTTTTGAAAGCAATTCTGTGCTGAGATGAACCACAGAGTGACTCAGCTTTAAAATATTTATAATTAATACTTTTAGCAGATGTCTAAAAAAAAGGTTAAATATTTAATACTTAGTAGATTCACATATGTGTACATCAGTCCCTTTCATGAAAACATGATGTGAAAACATTCCAAGTAATATAATTGTTAGGCCGGCTGGGGGTGTGGCTTCAGGTAGCTCACACTTCACAACATCTTGGACCCTGGCTGGGGGCGTGGCTTCAGCCAAGACACTGAGGCCATGCCTGCTGGCTAAGGGGCAGGGCAAAGGGCAACTTGCCCCGAAAATAACAGCCAATTGGGATGCTGGCGGACAAGTTCCAATGGATTGATGGGCCCACCAGCCAGTCTCTGAAGGACTAACCCCATCATGAACTTCCAGGTAGCCAGCAAAACCAGCTGCCTGGTGAAGGTTCAACGCCATTTTCCCTGCCTGCCATTCTGGCCTGCTGCTGCTTCCCATGCCCGCCCTCATCATGGCGGCGCAGGTGAAATTGGCCCGAGAGCAACAAGTCCAATAAACATCTCCGCCTGAATTTACACCAGTATCATTATCCTTTTTTCTGATTTTACAATAATGTAAATTGAATTATAATGTAAATTGAATAATATTAAATGATCAGACAACAATGACATCTATACATGCATTTTTGTTTTGATACAGTAAACAGTTTTAAATTTCACTTTTATATTAAAAGTTAAGAACCTCCAGAAAATACAACAGTAATTTTGATACAAAAATCTGTATGAAGGATAATAAGAAGACATGAATTTGAATAGTATATACTGTATGTTGTGGATTAGTTATTTTAAGAAATTAAACCTTTCTACTTGATAGATTTATTTACAAATCAAAGAAAGTAAGAAATAAAAATCATATAGTAAAATTTTGACATATGCAAATATTTACCTAAATGTCATAATAATATTCATACTTGAAATTCATTGCAAAGCTAGTGAGATATTAATTTCATTAATTTTAAGGTAGACAACATATTTTGAATCAATAAAAAATCACCAAATTAAAATGGTATATTTGTAGGTCATTTTTTTCCAACTAATTTAATTACCATACATTTATTAATTCATTTATATATGATTTATATGCATTTAGATAGATATGCTTTCTACATAAGCAGGGAGATAATGAGGGAAAGAAAGGGAGAAAAAAAGGTATTTTCTACTACTAGGTATTGAATCCTGTGTTAATGGCTGTAATTAGCAACCAAATACATAAAAAGTCAGGTTATTAGAAAGGAAGAAGAAATGAAACAATTAATATAAACTAGTACAATGTTACCTTATTGCTATGGTTTGGGTCTTACATCCCCCTAAGGCTCAAGTGATAATTGTTATGTCCCCAGTACAGCCATGTTCAGAAGCGGAGCTTTTAGGAAATAGTTGGATCATGTGGGTATTGATTTCATCAGTGTATTAAACTGTTGGTGGGTTCCTAATTTTATGGCATTATTGGGAAGTGGTGGAAACTATAGAAGGCAGGACCTAGTTGAAGGAAGTAGGTCACTGTGGGAATGCCCTGGGAGAGTATATATTGTATATTGTACATAGCCCCTTTCTCTCTCTCTCCTCTTCTCTCTCTCTCTCTCTCTCTCTATCTCTCTCCTCCCTGGCCACCATGAGGTAAGCAGCTCCTTCACTATGCCCTTTCTGTCATGATGTTGTACCACACCAGAGACCCATTATCAATGGAGTTAGCTGTGGTGGACTGAAACTTTCAAAATCATGAGCCCAAATAAATATTTCCTCCTCTAAGTTGATTTTCTCAGGTATTCTGTCACAGATATGGAAAGCTGACTAGCATACTTATTTTCAAGGGACATGTTGTAGTTTTATATTTATCCCTTAAAATATGAAGAAAATTAGGAATAGTACAGTGTATGCAGAAATGATGTGTTTGGCCCCTTTAAAAAGCTGAAGTGAAGATTCACTAAAAAAATAGTATGAAACATAAGAATTCACATATTTAAAAATACAAAGGAAGAAAAGGAACAAAAAAGAAAGAAGAAAGAAGAAAATATTGCTGGCACCACACCAGCAAAGAAATCACAGAAATCAGAACTGAGTGGCAAGAGAAAACTTACTTCCTGACCATACCCTCAACCTAGCCCAAGCAATTTGCTTTAAAGTTTTTGGAGAATGACTAGAGGTGAATCTAGGCAGAAGTTGTTGAGGTTAATTCAAGAGTGGAAAGGAACAATGTGGAAGACACTGAAGATTGGTAGATTTGATGGGAATTGTACAGATCCAAGCCCTGCCAATGTGCTGTGCTCAGAGGGCAATCTCTGAGGAAGGGGCTAGACACTGCACACAGCTAAGAGGACAATAGCCAGGATCTCTTCTGGGACAGCTGAGCTTAGGACTTGACTGCCAAGAATGATATGCCCTCATTTAAAATATTGTCATTATAATTATTTTTATTAGACTATACCTTGGAATTGTTTTAATATTATCCTACTAAAAATAAAATATTTGATTTTGTATAGTTTGTATAAGACAAACTATAGTAAAATTATATTTCAGGGAGCTTATTTATATATTAATGGGTCATAGAAGCATGCTGAATATTTAAGTTTTGTGCACTTTATTCTGATAGGAAAAAAAGGAATATGTATTAATGATCTGAGGATAAAAAATTATTTAAAGATTTGGAGTACTTCAAAATAGGGTATAAATATGAGCACCATTGTCCACACTCTGTGGTCAGGTGACCCAACTCTGATATGATAGACTCACTTGGAGTGGAAAGGAACCTTATCAGGAATGTGATGCTAAATCCCTTCTTGAGCACCCTATATCACGCCTAATGATGCAAAAATTATTACATTTCAGGGTTGTGTTTCTCCTGAGGCAGTCAGAAGTATCTTTGAGAAGCATGGTTAACAGAAAAATTGCCCTTAAATTTATATAAAATAATTCTCCTAGAATTTTCCTTCCTCTGTTTTTCATTCTGATTTAATGATTTTAGATTATTAGTTTTTTCTAATCTAATTATCAAATTCATAGAACAAATCAAATGTCTCTTGCAAACAAGCTGTTGAGTTTATTCAAAATCTCCCATAGTCATCTCTTGAATAGATTCAACGTCACCATTCCTGCAAGGCAGCCTCAACTGCCATGCATTGAATTAACTTTTAAAGTTCTTATTCCCTTCTCCATGAATGTCTTCCATTTTGTCAATATCCTGCTTAAGTTCTTATGCTAAACAAAGTTTCCTGGGTGAGTTTTGACCAAATTAAAGGAGAACAGAACCATAACCTCCCTCATGCTGTACATTGGTCCATAGGACCCAGATGGAGCTTTTCTACAGGTGAATGACCACAACACATGTCAGTGGCATGATTTGATGTATATATTCAATAATTTTTCAACATAGCTTAAAAAAGAAATACAAAAGGAAAACACCATTTATTTTCCTTTAACCCTCAATTTTTTAAAAAAAATGCTTTTTGTGTCATCTAGATCCTAGGTAGTACTGAACTTTCCAGAAGTAACGCTAAAGGTTCTAAAATATTTCCTCATCTACTGGCACTCATGGTGCTACCTTCTCCCAATGCAAAAAGAGAAACGAACAACTCTAAGACTTGCAAAATGTGCCATAAAAACACCTGCTGCAGAGAAAGTTTCTTGCACTAAAATTGGCATTGAGGTACACAGCATATCATCTTTCTTGCTTGTCTCATCACAAGTCCAGCACACCAAGATTAGCATCTTCCAAAGTGACAATTGCCATTCATCAAAGTGTTTTTCTATAAACCATCCAAAATTCAATTTTATGAGGCAGATATTTTTGGAAAGTGGTGTTGGTTTTCCTATTCTGGCATCATTTCCTGAAGTCATTTGAATAGCAGAAAATAAAAATTTTCATCAACAGGATTAAAATATAGTGACATGAATAGAACATTAGGCATTGGAGGCTTAGAAGCAGAGCAAGAGGGCAGCTGAGTATGATCCTCCCTTGGCTGGTCCTCTGTAAACACACCAGTTTAAACAGCTATTCATACCCTAAATGTCCCACACAAGAGCCAAGGAAGCCAGGAAAGAGATCAGAGTGGTGGATTTTGTATTGTAAAAAGAAAAGATGCATTTAAAAAGGCAGGAAGAAAAGCACTGCCTGTGCCATGCCTTCCCCAACTCCCTGTCATACAGGAGACAAAGACTTCTCCCCCTGGAGGGAGGAAGACAGAATTAAGTCTTAGACTTGCAACTCAGTACTAGGACTGCCATGGTGAAATCCAGTGTCAGAAAGAGCCCCATAACCCTTGCACCTAGTCCAATTGCAGAGGAAATATATTAGCCAGGTGTCCAACTGGCTCCTCCACAATCCCTAAACCTTGGACGCTACAGAAGGGGAAGCTGGGGAGCAACGCACAAATGCTAACATAGTCCTTGTCTTGGAGGTCAGTGCTAGACCCATCATGGTGAAATGGCCAGAAAGCAAAGGACTCCATGCTGTGGCCAAACCTCAGACAGAGCTTCTAGACCTTTTCCACTATGTAGCAGAGACCTGCACACTGGTGGAACAGACTTGAATTTTGGCCAGCATTATTGCCAGTGACTGTGCATGTCTTATGGTCCTAACTTTTCTTCCAGCAGTTGCATGGTAGCTGGTTTAATTCCCAGTTCCTTCATCAATTTTGATTTGACTTTGGTGCAAGGTGAGAGATGAGTGTCTAATTTCAACTTTCTGCAAGTAGCTATCCAGTTTGACCTGCACTATTTCTTATAGAGGCTGTCACTACTCCATGTTATATTTTGTCCCTCTTTGTCAATGATCAGATGTTTAAAGATTTGTGGGTTTGTTTCAGGGTCTTCTATTCTATTTCATTGGTCTTCATTCCTATTTTGATACCAGTACCATGCTGTTTTTAATACTACAGCTCTATAGTATAGTTTTAGATCTGGTATAGCAAAGCCACCTGTTTCATCTTTCTTGCTTAGTAATGTTTGGTATTCTGGGTTTCTTATTGTTCTGAATGAATTTCAGAATTGCTTTTTCTATATCTGTAAAGAATGACATTGGTATCTTGATGGGAATTGCATTGAATCTATAAAGAGCTTTTGGTAGAATGGTCATTTTTATTATATTAATTCTGCCTAACCAAGAACATGGAATGTCTTTCCATCTTCTCAAGTAATCTTGGATTTCATTCTTCAGTGTCTGATAATTTTCATTGTAGAAGTCTTTGACTTCCCTTGTTAGATTAATTCCCAAGTATTTTATTCTTTTAGAAGATATTGTAAATGGGATTGATTTCCTGATTTCCTCTTCTGCCCCATTATTGTTAGTGCATTGGAAAACTATTGATTTTTGGTTGTTGATCTTGTATCCTGCCACTTTGCTAAATTTGTTTATAAGGTCAAGTAGTTTACTGGTAGAGCTTTTTGGATCTTCCAGATAGAGGATCGTATTGTTAGCAAAACGGGAGAGTTTGACTTCCTCTCTTCCTTTGATTTTATTCTCTTGCCTGATTTCTCCTGCTAGGGTCTCAAGAACTATATTGAAGAAAAGTGGTAAGAGCGGACAGCCTTGTCTTGTTCCTGAGTTTAGTGGAAATGTTTTCAGCTTTTCTCCATTTAGTATTAAAGTAGCTAAGGGTTTGGCATATATATTCTTTACATAGTTTAGATATGTTCCTTTGATCCCTATTTTCTCTAGAGTTTTGAGATTTTTTAATTGCAGCTTGTTTCTGCCTTTCCAAAAACTCCTGTACTGTACTTCTTAATCTAAATAGCTCCTAAGCAACTATTTGTCTTTCAGAACTGAGCTCCATGGTCACTCCTCCATTTTTAGTTAGATGAGGATTCCTTAAAGCTTATAAGTTCAAGGAGGAAGAATCTTAAGAATGTTAAAAGTGATAGTATTTTATTGAGGTATCTTAAGAATTAAATTTTAAAATGGCAGAACAGATGGTAATTATAGTTATCTAATTTTATAAGTGTCAGAGTAACTTTATCATTGTATTAGTGTTCAATCAGAGAAACAGAACTGATAAAGAAGTGTAACTAAGGGATTTTTGTAAGGAATTGGCTTTCTTGATTTGGGGAGCTGGTTAGGCAAGTCAAAATCCCATAGGACAGGCTACCAAAAAAGGGTGTTCTGAGGCTTTTGTGTAGGAGCCAAGGCTACAGTCCATAGATAGAATTCTGTCTCCTGTTGTGAAAACTCAATTCTGCTCCTAAAATCCTGAAACAGACCGAGGCAGGCCCACCCATGTATACAGAATACACTTCTTAAATCAACTGATTATACTTGTTAATCATAGCTACAAAATACCTTCACAAAAAAACAAAAACTAGATTAGTGTTGAACGAATCATTGGGAATATATCCTTCCCAACAGGACACCTAAAACTGGCCATCGTAATAAGATGTCCACTATTGATAGCCATACAAATTCATCGTAAAAGTGAGCACAAAATAACAGTGACAAAAATGTCAGTATTTGCTTTGCTACCAAGTGTATGGGCTGGCTGAGTGATCCTCGTGATCTAGCTAGGAACACCTAATATTGGCTGGTCCTGCACAGAGGCAGACAACAGTCAGGTCAGCTGGATCCCCACCTAGGCTGACCTTAGCTGGTATGTCTCAGTTCTTCTCCATGGATATCTCTCATCCTTCAGTTGGTTACCTTAGGGCTTGATTTTATGGTGATAACAGAGAGCTGGAGTACATACAACCTTCTGAGCCCTAGGTGGTATAATCATTTCTAACATGCATTGTTGGCCAAACTAAATCACTAATATATCCAAAATTCAAGGGGTGGTGCTAGGTGATGTATCAAAGGCACATGTACTAAAATCCTGCTCCCCAGCCCATGGCACTATTGGTAGGTGGTAAATACTGAGACATGAGGCCTCATGGGCAGAAGTTAGATCATTAGGAGCATGCTCTTAGAGGGGGTTGTAGCATTCTATTCTCTTTCTTTTCCTCTCTCTTTTTACTGAATGGGTACCATAATATGAGCAAGTTTCCATTATATAGTGCCCCTAATATGTAATCTTGCCACAGGCCAAAGTGATGGGGATGATTGTTCATGGACTGAAGTCTCCAAAACAGTGAACCAAAATTAATTTTGCAAATTGATTAGTTCAGATATTTTATTACAGTAATGGACATCTGGCTAACATAGCAAATTGTTACCAATGAGTGAAATTGTTGCTATGGCTATATCTCAGAATGTGGAAAAGCCTTTGGAATTGGTTTATGGAAGAAGTTTGTAAAAGTATGGAGGAGCAGAACAGAAAAGTTTAGAGTGCTGTAAGTAGAGTTTAATGGGTGATTTTGGTGATAGCTCAGGAGACCAGAATGCTAAGTGAAATGCAATAGTAAAGGTTATGCTCATGAAATTTCAGACAGAAATAAGGATACTATTTGTAAGGTTTTTCTGCAGCTGCTGGCTGTGGGCATGGCTTCAGCTAGCCCACGCAGTCATGGTGGCTGGCTAAGGGACAGGGTACAGGATAGCTTGCCCCAGAAAAGAACAGCCAATCAAGACACTGGCAGAAAAGCTCCAATGGATTGACGGATCCACCAGCCAATCTCCAAAAGGCCAACCCCATTGACCTCTCTCATTTCCCTAAAATTATAAATACAGTTGCCCAGCTGAGGTCCAGCGCCATTTTCCCTACCTGCCATTTTCCCCTACACACCATTTCCCCTGCCTGCCATCACTTCCCGTGCCTGCCCTCATTATGATGGCGCAGGTGAATTTGGCCCGGGAGCAGCAAATTCCAATAAACATCTGCACCTGAATTTACACCTGTCCCTTCTGATTTATTTTTCTTATTTTTTACACTGTTGAGAACTGGACTAGGGACCACCTTTCTTGTGCCATGGTTGCATTCTATCCATGCCCTGAGACTTTGTGTGAAGCTGAGTTTAAAGATGACAGACAAGTTTATCAGCCAGAGAAAACTCCAAGACAGTACAGCATTCAGGCAGCATCATGGATATTACTGGCTGCTTGTAGCTAGATTCACTATGAAAATCAAGATCAAAGAGGAGTAAAGCAGAAAATTTTGGAGAACTTTCAGTTTGACCAGAAAAGAAGCATGTTTAAAGGTGCTGCCAAGGAAGGAGCAGCTGCTAAAAGAGATTGGAAACGTTAAAAAATAAATAAATAAAATAAAATACAAAAGCCACGTGCTTTGCAATGGGACAACAGGAAAAATGTCTTGAGGGCATCTTGGGAATTGGCAAGATCTCACCCTCCAGGATCAAAGGTATAGAAGTATTGTAATCTCACTTTCAAAGATTTACATTTGAAAAGAGAGTCCAGGACATCCTAACTTCACAGGGCCCCAGATAATTGTTTCCTAGGATGTATTTCCCTTTGTTCAGTCATCAAAGCATTCAGAGGCCCCTAAAGCCATGGTTCAAACAGGCCCAGGTACTGCTCATGCCAGTGGCAGACCTTGATGTTTCCCACATGATACTGGTTTTTATAGACATCCAGAATGCAAGAATTATGGAGTCATAGAGGCTTTCACCAAGATTTCAAAAGAAAGCCTGGGAGACCAAGTAGTATGTGGCAGGGTAGGAGTCCCTGACAGCAGCTCCTGGCAGGATAGTGCATGAAGCTGAAGCTGTAATGGAGACTCCAGGAAGTCGGAGATGCTAGGAACATGGCAGCAGAAAACCACAGGCAGTGAACAGATCCAGCCCAGGGGATTAGTCAAAGGGACTGCAAGCAGCAGTGTCATAGGCTCCATTGGGCCTCCCATAGGATTTAATGTTTATTCTGCTGGGTTTTGTTAGTTTGTTTGTTGTTGGTTGTTTTGTTTTGGTTTTGATTCAGCACTTTCTTTCCCTTTCTGTGTCCCTATTTCTCCCTTAATAATGAGAATGCTTACCATTATACCGTTACACCTTCGAAGTATATAAGTTGATCTTTGAGGTCCTATGAGGACTCGCAATTAAGAGTTTTTTTTGAATTTCAGAGGAGACTACAAACTTGGATTTTTGATCAAGGTTGGAATAGTTAAGCTTTGGGAGACTCATTCAGATTAACTAAATGTGTCCCCACCATAATTTACTGCCTTGGTACAGGCACAAACATGGACTAAAACTTCCAAAACTGTGAACCAAAATAAACATTTATCCTTTTAAACTTGAATATTTCAGGGTTTTTTTTTATAGTACTAGAAAGCTAACTAATTGGAATGGACAAGTAAACACTGTCTATCAATGGGGAGAAGTTACAAATTCATGTCTTAAAATGCATGCATATAGAAAAAATATAATATTTTATATATATATATATATATATATATGACTTTTTTTTACAAGACATATACCACATCTACCGAATTTAAAAAACTAAAAATGTCTAAAGATTTTTGGATCATTTAATACGCTGGTAAAAAAAAAAAAAACTTTTCTTCAAATAGGTTGATTTTATGCTAATACAAATTGAACCTAAAGCCTCATCTAGAAATCACATCAACTTGAAGTGCAATAATGTACATGTCCAGTTACTATCCAGCATCATTCTGAAGGTACGATATGAAAACCAAGAAGGCAGATGCTAAAATCAATTTGTGGTTCAGGCTTTGTATAACAGAGTTCAAACAGAAGAAGAGGTGAAGAATTGAGTTCATGTAAGAGTGGTTGGGATTATTAGGCATGAAGAAAAACTGATAGATACTAATGAAATGGAAAAAAACCAAGGGACTAGAGATCACAACGTGGTTGAAAAGAATGATTGAGGTCAAGCCCCGCCTTAATGTTTGCAAAGCGGAGGTCAAAAGTACAAATAAAGACTAAAGATCTGCAGACTATATACCCACACATTTAAACATTACAAATAAATCCAGAAAATTGTTAAGTGTATTATGCCTCCTTTTCCTCTCTTTATCACACCAAGAATGGACAGCATAGCAGGACCCAGCCACTGCCATGGCCTGACATCTTGTCTCCTAGTCTAACTTTATCACACATCAAAACATCTGGCTCCAATCTCATGTCCCAAGCTTCAAACATTCCCCTCCAAGCAGCTTCTTTGGGGGAAAAACTTGGGACTTTAGATTAAGACTCCTAGTGTGGGTCACTGTTAAGAGAACTGGCTGGAGATGCAGCCTGTGCGCCGAAGCAGCATTTAGTGCATTTGAACAGGGAATTCCAGCATCCTGTGACTCAGTACTGAATCTGGGAAGGAATTTTACGGATTCTGGGTAGCTGCTTACACATGACCACATTAGCTCCTCCCCCTTTCTAAAGGGCATCATCCCAAAGAGGATCTGAGCAGGGTCCTATAAAGGGACCTCTTGCCTGGAACTAAGGGAATAATGGTATTACAATAATAAAGATTTGAAGAACAGAAGTGTGTCAGTTAGCATTTTATTACTGTGACAAATGTCTGAGATAAATCAACTTATGGAAAGCAGTGTAGAGAATCCTCAAAAAACTAGGGATGAGCTCGCCATACGACCCTGCTATACCACTCCTGGGAATCTTTCCAGGGGATTTAGAATCAGCACATTATAGTGACACAGCAATATCTATGTTCATAGCAGCTCAATTTACTATTGCTAGACTATGGAAACAACCCAGATGTCCCTCACTGGATGAATGGATCCAAAAACTGTGGTACATTTATACCATGGAATTTTACACAGCAGTTAGAAACAATGATATTGCAGCCTTTGAAGGTAAATGGATGGCTATGGAAGAAATTATGCTGAGTAAAATCAGCTTAACC
>PVKS010026060.1:0-29093 GCA_004027875.1 Aplodontia rufa | reverse complement strand
TTTTTTTTTTTTTTTTAAGCTCTAGCCTTTGCAGGTAAATGGACGGTGATGGAAGAAATCATGTTGGGTGAAGTTAGCCTAACCCAGAGAGTCAAGGGTCGAATGTCTTCACTCATTTGTAGAGGCTGGAGCTAAACCCAGGCCTGTGTGAAAGGCAGTCAACCTCATGTATTAGACCCAGCAAAAGTGTAGCAACACATAATCTAGGGCAATCATAGATATGTATCAGGAAGGAGGGGGGAGGGGGCATGAGAAGGAGAGGAGAGAGAGGGAGAATAGGGTGGGATCTAGGTCGTAAATCTGATTTTAAAATATATACATATCATATTATTACTTTGGATGCATTTTTGATTGTACAATAACTAAATTTCTTAATAAAAATCAATCATAGAGAAGAGAGAGACAGTGAGAGAGAGAGAATCAATTTTATTTAGTTTTTCATATGACCTTCATCTCTCTGACATCTGGTTGTGTACATGGTGCTAGGTTTTGAACCTGGGTCCTTGTGCATGCCAGGCAAACACAGTAACCGCTGAGCCACCGCTCCAGTCCTCAATTTTTTTAAAGAGAGAGAGGGAGAGGGGGAGAAAGAGAGAATCAATTTGATTTATTTTTTTAATCTGGTTTTTATTTTTCTGACAATTGTGTATGTGGTGCTGCGGATCAAACCCCGGTCCTCAAGCATGCCAAGTACTCTAACCCCTAAACCACCGCTCCAGCCCCTAACTGCATTACTTTTTTTTTTTTTGAAAGAAAGAGAGAGAGAGAGAGAAAGAGAGAGAGAGAGAGATGGAGAAGCAATTTTTAATTTAGTTTCTCCTGTGGCTTTTGTTGCTCTGACACTTTAATGTGTACGTGTTGCTGGGGTTCAAACCTGCATTCTCACGCATGCCAGGCAAGTGCTATAATCACAGAGCCACTGCTCCAGCCCCTGCATGACGTTTTAAGAGGAAGAAACAAAGATTACTGAAACTCATAGGGCTAAATCAGGAAATAAATTCACAATCAATAATTTCTCCTTTGGTGAATTTTGTTCTGAAAGCCAAATCTCTGTCCCCTGTAACTTACCATACCTTTGTTCATCCTATGCAGACTTCATGTTTTATTCGCTAACAAATCTTCAATGATTACAATAGTACCAGGATACAGTAGGTGCTTAATAAATAGCTGATGAATGAATGGGTGAATGAACTTAACAGAACAACTTGGCTGCTGATCTGAGCATCAGAAACTCTTGTCATGGTTACTTACAACTTTAAGTAATATGAGAGAATTGGATTGACAATTACATTTATTTGATTGGGGGATGTGCTATAATTTTTCTTAAAAAAAAAATCAGTGTTTTGCAGCTGTATAATACAGTGTTTGGATGATAAATGAATCCTTTCTTAGAGAAAGGTAACACTTGGCTCCTGCATTTTATGAAATAGCAAACCCTTTTCATTTAATCGCCAGATTTTTTAGGATATGTTTTGTATTTAGAGAGCTAAAAATGAACATTTATAAGGTTATGCCAAGAGTGAAACGTTTTGGGATGAATACAGAGCAATCTTGTTGTAGGTTGGTGCATAGTGAGGTGTACCAGAAGTCCCCCACAACGCAAGAGTTTGTGTTGCAGTAAGGGGATGGCAGCCGTCTTCGTAGAGAGCTGGGCTAGATAGAGGATTCCATGGAGGCTAGGCCTGGCTGGTGAGGTTGCCATTAGGTAGAACATTCCCAACAGAATAAGAGAACAGAGTAAGGAATGGCAGATTTGGATAAAGGTAGAAGTTTGGAGAGGGCATTGTGAGAGAGGGAATGACAAATGGAAGACTTGAAGCAGGATGACGAAAGCAGAGCCTAAATACAGTGGCCATGGGGTATGCAGACCACCAAAGGAGAAACAGGGCAGCAGACGGCCTAAAGGAAAAGCTTGTTTGCATATTCTAGGTAAGTATCATGGTTTTCAAAATGCAGTCCATTTTACATTGTCCTCTGTAAAATGGGGTGGGGGGCACAAAACTGTTCTAACATGCCGGGTATTTGTTGAATTACACAGGGCTCAGAGAGGCTTACTAGTAACCTAGTCAAAGAGCCAAGCTAAAGTTATTTATAAACTAAAATTGATGTTCTGTTGGAGTTGGTGAAGATCCTGGTTCAGCACTCTGCTGACAAGCCTGGTTGATACTTAGTGTCTCTCATGCTGTAGAGCTTGTACTGCACGTGCACATGATGAGAGCTGGAATTCCCACGCTTATTTGGAATCAGTCACAGTTTTCAATTGCTACCATTCTGGCTATTTAATGACTCTGAGTTTGGCTTCATTATTATAAATTTGTTGGTTATATGATAAGAACATTTGCAAGTAGTACTACATATTGACAACAATAGTATTTTTGGTCTATAATCTTCCCTAAATGAGACTTTGAGATATGAATGATTCTTACTCTATTGCTACAACAGAAATATAATAAAGCCTACACTATTTGCTTTTAGAATGATACTCTTATTTTTTTTCTCACTCCTTTTTTTTCCCTCCTACTGAAAAATGAGACTTGTTGATGACTGGTGTTATTTTCTATATTTAAGTGGACTACGGCCTGTTTACGTTATGTTCCATGCATTGTTCAAACAAATAGCTTGATTAAACTTTTAATATCAGTTACTTCTTGTTATGTTTGTGACATCAAGGAAAATGTCCTAAAGAGCTAACATTCACTGGAAAATTATGAGATTATGGTAAAAGTATTACCTTCAATTCTAATATCAAATACTAGAAGTTTCATAATTGAGCAAGACTTGGTTGCAAAACATGCTGATACAGCAGAATCAGGCAAAGGAAAAAGGAACAAGCAAGGAACTTTGGTCAACCTGGGGTCAAAGAAACAAACACTCATGTAGAGCTGGGTTTCTAAGAAGTGCTTGTGACATCTGGGGTGGAGGGAAATTCCTTACTGACAATTCAGTTGAAGGTATCAATCCCTAAAACTCAGAGAGGTTGATTCTGGAGTTACTTGATTCTAGAATTCTAGAGCAGAATCCTAGATCTTTAACTAGATATTAGCACAGATGACCCTAAATTATTTATTTTCCAGGCTTAAAGATTCCCTCCTATGTTAACAAGTTGTCAGGCTCAATCCAACACAAATTTAAATGAGACAACACGTGAAGAAAGGGACAGGAAGGCTAGGAATGAAGGACTGAAGGCAGGGATGCTTTTCAGAATGGGTGTAGGTGTCCTTGGTGGCTTTTCTCCCCCCCCCCCCACAAACTGGCTCATATAACAAAAGAGGGAAGAGGAAAGGAAAGACTACAAAAATGTCCTCCAAAGAAACTTAGGCTTTTAGGATCTCTTTTTAGGATAGGCCAAAATCCAAGATGACTCTCTATTTTGGGCAGTACTGAGTTTCCTTCCAGTACAATAAGATACACATTGGCCAGGTGCAATGGCTCATGCCTGTAATCCCAGCAGCTCAGGAGGCTGAGGCAAGAGGATTGCAAGTTCAAAGCCAGCCTCAGCAACCTAGCAAAGCCCTAAGCAATTTAGTGAGACTCTGTCTCAAAATAAAATATATAAAAAGGACTGGGGATGTGGCTCAGTGGTTGAGTGCCCCTGGGTTCAATCCTTTGTACCAGGAAAAGAAATTAAAAAAAAATACACATTCAAGAACTGAGTGATCTCCTGCTGTTCCCCACCTAATCAAACACCCAAAATGCAAGTGTCACCTGCACTGCTTTCCCAAGTAGACAGCTTTAATAGGTTTGGTGTGGCTCACTCAGAGAGGGGTGGCTCCGAGTAGTTTTGCCCACCCTGACTGTTCCAATCCCTTTCACTAGCTTCCCTGGAGCAAGAATCAGTGGTCCACATGACGTCCCTTCACTCATTTTTCTTTTCTGAGATAAAAATGGAGATATTTCCCCCCACTTTATTTATAGAGTCTCAAATATCAAAAGAACAAGGATTTCTTTAAAAAGAATTTTTCAGTAAGAGATGTGCAGGTGTTACATTTTCTTTTTCATCAGTGCAGCCTGTCTCCAGGGAAGGTGTGAAAAGTTCTTGGCACACTGCTCTTACCAACAGTGGTCGCAGCCCATCTGGGAGGAAAAATCAGTGTGCAGAGCTGCCAGATACCTCAAGACTCGATTAGGAGATTTTCCCAAGAGTCTCCTGGACTCCTTTCCTTGAGGGTTCCATCTGCTACGCATTTTCCACCCTTCATGCTAGAACAGGACCCCCAACCATGCAGGGCTTTTGTTCAGAGTTGTGCCCTTAGTGTTTAAAAACATGCATAGCACATAGTAGGAGATCAACAAAATTTGTTGAATACATAAACAAGTGCTCTCCACTTCATTGACCGTGGATAAAAGGGATAATGACTAAGATTCATTGTACTTGGCAAGGTACAATGAAAGCTTCACATTATTACTATGATGTTGGTGTTGGGGATTGAACCCAGGGCCTCATGCATAGTCAGTGTGTGCTCCACCACTGAGCTATACCTGTGGCCCTACTTAGATTATTTCATTTAATCTTTACAATATCCAATGAAATAGGCGATGATAGTAGCAATAGTATTATTTTTCTCACTTTATATTCCAAGACTAAGGGAATCTAGTAACTTCCCAAAGAAACTGCTAGAAAGTAGCAAGACGTTTACAGTCTTCTTAGGAAGATAAAATAGACGCATTTGAGATGATTAGCCTTATTATTGTCTCTATCAGAGCTTTTGTTTTCTATTTAGGGCATATGAATCTCCTGAGGATCTTGTTTAACTGCAGATTCTATTTTATTAGGTCTGGAGTGAGGCACAAGACAGGGCAGGTCTACTAAAGTCTCAAGTGAGGCCAATTCTCCTGGATCCCAGACACCACTTTAAGAAGAGCTTATCTCCCCTTCTTGTTCTTAAGCACTGCTGTCCTTAGAGGCTGCTGTGGCATACGGCCATGCGTCCCATGTAGCTCTTATAAGATAGTGCCCACCTTCCTGGCTTTTACAATACCCATGGAATACTGGCTTTCTTTTCTTTTCTTTATTTATTTGCTTATTTATTTATTTATTTATTTATTTTTTGGTACCAAGGATTAAATCCAGAGGCACTTAACCTCTGAGCCACATCCCCAGTCCCTTATATTTTATTTTGAGACATGGTCTCACTAAGTTGCTTACAGCCTCACTAAGTTGCTAAGGCTGGCTTTGAACTCGCAATCCTCCTGCCCAATGCTCCTGAGTTGCTGGGATTACAGGCGTGTGCCACCGCACCTGGACATTGTTCATAATTTAGGATTTTATTTTTCTAAAGAGAAAGGGACAGTGTGAGTGAGAGAGATAATCAATTTGTATTTAGTTTTTCATGTGGCTTTTTTGGTTTTCTGAGACTGTTGTGTATGTGGTGCTGGGGTTTGAACTTGTGTACTTACGTGTGCCAGGCATTGTTGTGACTGCTGAGCCACTGCTCCAGTCCCCTTAATTTAGGATTTTTTAATTAAATAGATTCATTTTTAAAATGAAGATGAATTTATCTCAATTTATCTTAATTTTTCTAGAATATATGATAGGATGCACAAGTCTTATGTATACAGCTCCATGAATTTTTATAATACACACAACACACACACACACACACACTTACACCACCTATACCAAGATATAAAACATTCTTGACCCCACAATGTTCCCTCCTGTTCCTTCTCTGTGAATGTCACTTCTTCAAGCAACAACTGCTCTGGTATCTATCACTACTCATTAATTTTGCCTCTTCTTGAACTTCACAAAAGTGGACTCGTATAGAACATAATTTTTTTGTGTCTGCCACATTTGCTCATCACAATGTCAGAGATTTGTCCATTTTGTTGTATGTAGAAAATATTCATTGTTTTTATTCATGTGTAGAGTTCCTTTATATGACTATTCCACAATATATTTATCCAGACTACTGTTGATGGAAATTTAGGTTTTTCATGATTTGACCATTATGAATAAAACTTGTACTTGAGCCTGTGTTTTTAGTGGGTATATGTATACAGGAATAGATTGCTAGGTCACAGGGTGGGCATATGTTTAGCTTTTGAACTGCATTTTTTTTTTAAAGAGAGAGAAGGACAGTGAGAGAGAGAGAGAATCAATCTTTATTTAGTTTTTCACGTGGCTTTCGTTGCTCTGACAGTTGTGTACGTGGGTGCTGGGGTTTGAACCCATGTACTGTGCATGTTGGGCATGTTGGGCAAGCGCCGTAACCGCCGAGCCACTGCTCCAGCCCTTGAACTGCATTTTTTTTTAAAGGAAGAGGGGATAGAGAGAAAGAAAGAGGGAAGCAATCTTTATTTAGTTTTTCATGTGACTTTCATTCCTCAGACACTTCATAGTGTGTCTGGGGTTTGAACTCAGACACACTGGTGCTGGGGTTTGAACTTGTGTCCTCATGCTTGCCAGGCAAGCACTGTAACCACTGAGCCACTGCTCCAGCCCATTGAACTGCATTTTTTAAAAGGAACTTCTCCTTAGCTATTTTTCCCTATTACACATTAAATAAAAGCATGACTGTTAATCCTCACCCATCTAACATCTAAAATTATTTCATATGTCCTGCTTTGAGAAAAATTGGCACAGCAGGGAAAAGGCTTGGGCTTTGGAATGAGACTCTCCTTGTTTGAAATCATGGCTCTGCTGCTTACTATAGCAGTGTGATCTTGGTCCAAAATTTTTACAAGTTAAGTGATGGTTTAAAATCTCTGAGCCTCAGGATAATGACCTGAAGTTCATGTTAACAACAAGGATTAATCTTACAAAGACACCGGTTGAAGGAAAGAAGTCGAATCCCAGGATACACATTGTTATGATTCTATTCATATAGAGTACAAAAACAGCAAGGCTAATTTTTGCTGTTGTAAAGTTGGGATCATTGCCTGGGGGTGCAGCTCTGTGGTAGAGTGCTTGCCTAGCATTCAGAAGGGTTTGAGTTCAATCCTCAGCATCAAAAAGAGAAAGAAAAAAAAATCAGGATCATGGTTAACTTTAGGAGGAGGTAGTGACTGGACAAGATTCAAGAGGAGCCTTTTTGAGTGCTGGAAATGTTTTATATTCTGACTGATCTGGGAAGTGGTTATACAACCATGTGTATATGCATATGCATACTGCCATGTGCCTTATAATGATGTTTCAATCAAGAGACACCGAATGAACCATGCTATATTTTCTTGCATGGTGACATCACAGCTTAGTTTGTGGAAGTGCACTCTGTGAGGTTCACACAATGACAAAATCATTACATAGAAAATGTCTGTCTTTGTTTTAAGCAACCCATGACTTACATACATCCACATACATATGCACATACATGTTTAACTACACATGCTCAACACAGTACTTGGTGACATTTTTGAGGTATTGGTCACATTGTGTTTCTTCATCTAGATGCTGATGACACAAGTATGTTTGGATTGTGAAATTCATCAAGCTGTGCATATATGATATATGCACTAGAAATTTTTTTTTAAAAACAAGGATGATAATAGGAATAATGTCTACTTCAAAAGTTCATTGAATGAAGTATAAAAACTGCTGAATGAATATTTATTCCTTTATTTTTATTTCCCTGAGGACTGAGACATAGCCAATCTACCACTGAGAATTTGTAATGCAATATGAAAGCAGCCACTTTATTAAGTATTAGCTTTATTGTGTTTACATTTTATCAGAGATGAAAGCCTTACACTGAAGAAATAGTGGTTAGAGTAAACTGCCGAATGGGTGGGAGAGACTAAGATTAGGAGGAGGATACTTTCTAAACTCAAAGATGGGCATCTCAGTCAGGGTGCTCCAAAGAACAGAACCAATAGAACATGTGCACACACAAATACACAAACATGTATATTTGTATAAATATATATATATATACACACATACATATGCATTTATATTTATATAGTTTATAAAACAAGTATACGTGCTGGAAACTCAGGCAAATAATCTTGAGGCAAAATTCTTTCTTCTCTGGGAAACCTCACTTTTTTGCTCTTGTGGACTTCAACTGATTGGATGAGGACCATGCACATTATGTAGGGTAATCTTTACTTAAAACCAAATGACAATAAATGTTAATCACATCAAAAAATACCTTCATAGGGGCTGGAGCAGTGGCTCAGCGGTTTCAGCGCTTGCCTGGCAAGCACGAGGACCCGGGTTCAAACCCCAGCACCACGTACACAACTGAGTGTTGGAGCAGCTAAGGCCATGTGAAAAACTAAATAAAGCTGTTTCTCTCTTTCTCTGTCTCTCTCACTGTCCCTCTCTCTTAAAAAAAAAAAAAAAACCTTCATAGTCACATAAGAACTAGTGTTTGGGTACCATAGCCTTGCTGAATTGATGCATAAAATTAGTCATCACAGTATCTGTAAATCCTTACAGTCAATATAGCATTGTACCCTGCTAAAATGATCGACAATATATTTAGCCGGAACATATCAATTTTTGGAAGATATTTATATTCTGTGACATACGATCTTATTATTTGGTGTTACATGGGCCATAGGCAATGATACGAATCTTGGCAGATGTATCTTAGTTATAAAAAAGATAAGATATTTTTATTTTCAGGAACATCTGATAGCTAATTAAGTCCTCAGGAATTCTTAAAATTTCATTAGACCATATCTCATAGAAAATGCTCTCTTATCAAAATTTAATGACATCCTTCAATCAATGAAGGATTTGAATTCCAAAAACTTGATTCTTTCCATTGTTTATTACTACAACTTGAAGCATGCTTTTTTCCCCTCCAAATAATGTCATAAGTGGTTTACTATGCTCCCTGGGGCCCACAAACTCTAGTATCTCCATTTGTGCACTTTAAACAATGTCCTTAGGTAATTAATTTCCTGATTACTAATTTCCCTTTCCCAGATCTCCTGAAAATATCAGAACTGAATGATCGTGTCCTATTGCCACAGTTACATGGTGATGAACAATAAAGAGAAGAAAAAATATTTAACTGTAAATGGACCTAAGGATTACATCAGGCCATCAAAGTATTTTATTTTGATCTATTGGTTTAACAAAAATGAGAATTAGTGTTGATGTGTGAAAATCAGGAGATTTCTAAAAAAAGAAAAAAACCTGACAAATATCTGGAATCTCTTGTAAAGAAGAACAAGGGGCTGGAGCAGTGGCTCAGTGGTTATGACACTTGCTTGGCATGCGAGAGTACGTGAGTTCAAACCCCAACACCATGTATACAACCAAGTCTCAGAGCAATGAAAGTCACTAAAATTGATTCTCTCTCTCTCACTCTCCCACTTTCTTAAAAAATATTTTAATAAAAAAAACAAAACAGGAGATCTGGTAATACTAGGTCAAGATTATGATGTGGTAAATATTGGTGGGAGGATAGTAATGGTAGCTCTGGTGTGGGCTTCTCTAGTCACCTGGCTGATTTCCCTGTATGTCACTCGCATGATCCTTGAATTCGATGGCATTTGAATAGTGCCCTGTTATAGAACTTGTAGCAGTCACTTGACAGATCCAGTTTCTGCCCGTTTAAGTCCTTTATTTGTCTCTACCAGCCAACCAAGAAGGTACAGCCTACATGGCATTCCTGTACCAAGAGACCCAGCCTGCCTAGCACAGAGTCCCCCATCACAGTGGTTGGAGGGATCCTCCCTGGGGGTCACTATCATTCTTCCCCTTCCCTGACTGCCTGTCTTCCCTTCTCCATTTCTCCTTCCCTCTCTTTTTTCCTTCTTTCCTTTTCTCTTTCTTTTCCTTTCTCCCTCCCATGTCTTCTTGACTTAGTGGGGCAGTGAGACGTGGGACAAAGGGGATCCTGAGCCATGGTCACCTTTGGCAGAAGGAGAAAAAAAAAATTCTGCTAGGCATAGGATGAGACAGCCATTTCTTGGCAACTCAGCTGGACACAGATTTGTACTACTTGTGCTGAGGGACAAGGGCAGAAACCTTTGTTTTCTTCAGGTATTTTACAGCATCCCAAAGTATTGTATACTGACACTTTTTGCAGGTGTATTTAAATTAAGTAATTAATAATAATAAATAGTAATTTATAATAAATGTCCAGGGCTGGAGTGGTGGCTCAGTGGTTGTAGCACTTGCCTGGCATGTGCAAGGATGTGGGTTTGAACCCCAGCAGCATGTACACAATGAAGTGTCACAGCAACCAAAGCCACATGAAAAAATAAAATAAAATTGATTCTCTTTATCTCACATTCTCCCTCTCTCTTTTAAAATAATAAGAAACAATGTCCAATAAAGTTAAGGAAGTAAGTTCTCAAGTCCAGTCTTCTATTTTACTAATACATCATACCGGAGTTTTCAGGCATTAGAGAAAGGGCCTTTAAAAATAGTTAGTAATAGAGCCAGAATGGTGGCTCAGAGGTTCAAGTGCTTGCCTGGCATGCGCAAGGACCCTGGTTCAAACCCTAGTATCACATACATGACTAAGTGTTGGAGCAATGAAAATCAGATGAAAAAATAAATAAAATTGATTCTTTCTCTCCCTCTCATTCTCTCCCTCCCTCTCTTAAAAAAAAAAGTAAATACTGCGTATTATAGGGAAATAAATACTGGACAGATGTTTCAAACAGTATTTCTTTTAATATAGTCAAACAAAATCTGGACATCATTTCAGGCATTATTTCTTCTCCACACTGAGTACATAATCAACACATAATGATGTCTATATTATGATGATTAAATGGACAATTGACATTGTTAGTATACAGTTATCCCTGAGTGTTGATTAAATGCTGACATATTGAAGAAGTTTGATTAGCAAATTAATCAGAAAGGTAACTACCCAAACACTACTTACTAAGCAGAACTAACAGATGTAGAAAAGACGAGGTGCTAGAGTGGTGGCTCGGTGGTTACGGCACTTGCCTGGCACGTGCAAGAACACGGGTTCAAGCCCCAGCAACCCACATGCACAACTAAGTGTCAGAGCAACTAAAGCCATGTGAAAAACTCAATAAAAATTGATTCTCTCTCTCTCTCTCTCTCTCACTGTCCTCTCTTAAAAAAAAGACGAGATAAAAAATAATGACACTAGTTTAAAAGGCAATTTTTAGAAATCACTGAGCTGATTCCATTTCACCATTAGATTCTATGAAAATGTTAATTTCAGCTATTAAGATAATAAAAATGGGGGCTGGAGCTGTGATTCTGCCATCATGGCACTTCCCTGGCATGTGCGAGGAAATGGGTTTGATCCCCAGCACCATATATACAACAAATGGTCGTAGCAATGAAAGCCACTGAAAAACTAAGTAAAATTGATTCTGTCTTTCTCTCTCTCATACTGGCCCTCTATATTTAAAATAAAAAAGAAAAGATTAATAAAAATGGGGGCTGGAGAGGTGGCTCAGAGGTTGCAGCACTTGCTTGGCATGCATGAAGACATGGATTTGAACCCAGCACCACGTACAAAGAGAAGCATTAGAGCAGTGAGAGCCACATGGAAAACCAATAAAATTGATTCTCTTTCTCTCTCTGTCCCTCTCTCTTTAAAAAGCAAAAAAAAAAAAAGAATAATAAAAATGGACGCTGCAGTTGTGATATACCACAAAGCCATCTGCCTGCCCACAGCCACGTAGCCAAAACTTAAGTCATCCCAATTTCCCCCAAATGATTTATTTAATCATAAATGAAACACAAAACTCAAGTTTTGTGCCCTTGGTGGCATAATTCAATAAAACCAAACCAATCAGTTGTAAGAGGAATCAGCGTAAACAACTCTGCTTGTTCCCAAAGAATGTTAATATCTAACAGCCAAACACAAAAAAGGTCAAAATACTTTCTTCCTCTATGCTTTATAAATGGTTTGATAACTGCTGTGAGCAAGCTTCTTCTCATGTTTGGTTTGAGCTTTTCAAATTTTACTCTCTGTCTTCTTCTTTCCACATTTTTTAATTGGTGCATTATAGTAGTAGCACATAATAATAGGATTTGTGGTTACACATTCATATGTCTACACAATATAGCCATATAATTTGACCAGTATCACTCCCCAGCACTTCCCACTCCCTCTGCTCCTCCTTCTTCTCCTCTTTCTCCTGGTCCCTTTCCTCTACTGATCTTCCTTGGATTTTTGTGAGATCCAGGGCCCCCACCACGACTTTCTTTTCCTTTTTCCTCTCTAGCTTCCACATAAGAGATAAATCATATGACCCTTCACCTTGTGAGTTTGGCTTATTTCACTTGACATAATGATCTCAAATTTCATTCATTTTCCCGTTAATGACATGATTTCATTTTTCTTTATGATTGAATAAAACTCCATTATGTATATTTACCCCAGGTTCTTTATCCATTCATCCATTGATGGATACCTAGACTGGTTCCATAGTTTGAGCTGTGCAGCTATAAACATGAGTGTTCATGTATCACCATAGTGCGATTACTTTAATTCTTTAGGATAAATACTGAGTGTGGTATAGCAGTTGTATGGTGGGTCCATTTACAGCCTTTGAGGAACTTCCATACTGATTTCCATAGTGGGTGTACTAATTTACAATCCCACCAGCAGTGTAAATGTATTCCTTTTTCTCTACAATTCTCTTCAGCATTTATTATTGTTTGAATTCTTGATGACTGCCATTCTGACTGGTGTGATATAAAATCTCAGTGTGGCTTAAATCGTTCTCTTGTATGCACAATTAATTTCTACAATTTAAAATTTTGATGCTATTTTATTTTATTTTTGACAAAATAAAGGTAGGGAATCCACAAATGACTGTGTCAACTATAATGGGATTAATTTAATGTATAGTTTGGGTTAAAATTAATATATATTTACATATATACATATGTGTGTTTACATATTTATATATACATATAGATAGGTATAAATTCTCTGGGCTGGAGCCATGGCTCAGCGGTTACAGCTGAGTGACATGCACAAGGACTTGAGTTCAAACCCCAGAACCACATACACAACTGTTGGAGAAACAGAGGCCAGATGAAAAAATAAATAAAGTTGATTCTCTCTCTCTCTCTTAAAAAAATAAATTCATAAAGTTAATAAGTTAACAAAATTTCATGTATTGAGTGATTATAAACATCATTACATAGTAATAAGCCAGATTAAATTCTGGCTGAGTGGATGTCTGTCTTTTACCTTAAAGTGGGAGAAGGAAATTTGAATAAATATACTGGCAGTTGTCAGGCAGATCAATGTCAAGTAAGAATATGTATGTGGTCTGAGAATCTAGAAATTGTTTTCCTTGAAACCCTCTGTGCTCACATGATCCCTGGAAAGTCTTCAGGTACTTCCAGCATGAAGACCAGTGCTATTAAACACCAAACGCCTGAACTGCTTGGGCACCCAAAGGAGTCAGGTATGTAATCAGTAACAATTATTTTTAAGCTGAGAAGGGCCAACTGCCATTTATAGGCATGTGTATATAGCAGTCCATTTTCAATTCCCATTTCTCAGAAATACAAAACCCAATTAAATCATTTTATTAATTCCCCAATTACCTTTCTTTGTGTTTTCAATCAGGGGAAGAATGGAATCTGGAAAGACAGCAAGAATGATAAAATGTGAGGATTGAAAGAATAGCAGTGTTTGCCGTGATAAAGTGAATGATGAAAGTAATTTCAGGGGATGGAGAAGAGAGAGAATGATCCCAAAACAATGCACCAGCAACTTAGTGCAGGCTGGGAAAAGCGTGCTCAGAAATTAGTCTAGCAAGGTAAACAAGAGTCAGCTCCCATGCTAAGCTGGTGCTTCATTCTACAGGCGTAGCTAGAATCCATTTTAAGCTTTGGTGCGAGCTGAGACTAATAAGAAAATATTGCCATCAGAGAAATAGAAAAACCGAAAAAACAAAAAAGGGCCCCAACTAAGTGGCTGGAGGGGCCAAGAGAGTGGGAATGCTGGGAAAGAGGCTGGGGAGATAAGATCATCTGGGTGTGGGAAGCAGACATTTGTGAGGCCAGAGGAAGGAGCCATGGAGAATGGTCCAGGTTTCAGGGTTGGTTTGATGTCAGGATTGTGCCTGGCTAGAAACGTTCCGCAGATTCTTGATCCTTCTCCCAGAGATCTGCTCAGCTTTCCTTAGCTTAACCTTTCATCCTTATGCTTACTTCCTTGCTATTGCAGGACACGTGTGCTATTTCCAGGATCACATCTGTGGTCCAGGAAGGACAAAAGATTGAGGCTGCCCTTTTCAAATGAACTTTCCCAAATGT
Organism: Aplodontia rufa; assembly: GCA_004027875.1. Taxonomy (NCBI): domain Eukaryota; kingdom Metazoa; phylum Chordata; class Mammalia; order Rodentia; family Aplodontiidae; genus Aplodontia; species Aplodontia rufa. Next base: position 14,914 of record PVKS010026060.1, on the reverse strand, counting down.
TCCATTCATGTCATTATTATATGCATTCGACAAAGTAGTTTATATAGTTACTCCTACTTGTTGACTAATTTTATTTTTATACTTGTGTCTTATTTATTTGTTTGTTTTATTATTATTTTTTAAATTTTAATTTGTTTATGTTTGTGAGGGAGTTTTTAAGCTAGGTGGACTGCCTCTCTGAACTAGCGGCTTGGTTAGTGAAAAATGTGTATTAGGTGGACCATAGAGGTGTTTTCTACAGGTGATAGATGGTATTGGTTTCGTTCTCTAATATAAGAAACACAGGATAAGTGGAGGCCTGAGTGGAAAGACAGACAGTAAGTTCAGTTAGAGATGGGTTGTGCTTGAGGTGACTGTGAGTTGTCTTCTCGAGATATATAGCTGGAGAAGCAGGGCAGGTGAGAATTTTGGAAAGTCTTGACCTATAAATGGCATTGGCTCTTCTCAACATGATAATTGTTGTTGATTACATGCCTGGTTCCTTTGGCTGTCTAAGCAGGTCAGGTATTTGGTGTTTAATAGCAGTGGTCTTCATGCTGGAGTACTCTGGGGGTACCTGAAGGCTTTCCAGGAACATGTAAGCACAGATGGTTCTAAGGAAATCAATTTCTAGGTTCTCAAGCCCCAGAGTACTGCTACTTGAAATTGATCTTCCCAATAACTGGCAGCATGTTTATAAAGGTTCCTTATTGTGACATTCACTTTCTAAAATTCCTTCTCCCACTTAAAGGTGAGAAACAGATCTCTATCATGATAGAATGTCACATTATATCATGTAATTAGATTTGCTATATGAAGCATCATTGTTTTCTTATTTTTTAATTTATTACAAAAATGGGAAAAATACTTCTATTACTTCTTTTTTTTTTTAGGGCTGAGGACCAAACTTGGGGCCTTGTGTGTGCTAGGCAAGTGCTCGGCACTGAGCTAAATCCCCAACCCCACTTCTACATACTTTTAATCTTGACTTTGCTACTTTTAGCACTCTATTTTATAAAATGTGCTTTGTAACTTATTTTTCAATGATTTTCATAATGTTCCTTCAAACTCATATTATTTCTTTGAACTGGAAGCTGAGGTGGGAGTTTTTCTGAAGAGTTCAGCCTGATATGACTGCTTTTGCCAAATAGGTTAGACAGCAAACATTTTCCACAGATGCAGTGAGCTAAGTCTGTTGTTTTAGTTCATCAAAGTTTTGACAAAAAAAAAAACATTAAAAACAGGTAAAAATATGAAAATAATTATATTAGAAATTAATTTGGCTAAGCTACATTACAATAAGGATTCTTATTTTCTGACAACTCTGAATATATCTTCAGAAAGATCTCTATGTCAGAAGTCACATGTAATCAATCGTCATTTGGTAAATCTTAGCATAGCTTTCTTGGTAAAAGTCCTAATAACCAAATTAAAAAAATTCTTTTGTAAGCCAGGTGGTTTCCAATTCTTTTCTCCCAGTGAAACTGAAGACAGGTCTAATCAAGTTGTCATTTGATGGAACATGAAAAATAATGTTATGACAGATCACTAGGTGATTTTTGACATAAAATTTAGAATGAGTTCAAAGAATGGAGTGACTGTTTCAGCAAATTTTTTTCTATCCCCATATACTTGTTATGTAAACAAGATTTCTTAGTCTTCATCTTACATAATGAAAAATGGGGGAATGTATGAATAAACTAATTTAAAAACAAAGCATCGCTCATCTCATGAAGAGATGCACTCCTAACAACCAATTGCTTTTATGTTGAATAATGTTCCAAAGTGTCAGTATCCTAATGTTGGCTTCATTAGCTATGTATTACAAATGGCAGAAAATGTGAACAATTATAACGTTGTGGGCACATAAAGTAAAAAACTTTCAAAGTGTATACACATTTGTGTTGCAGATAATATAATATTTATGTGACTTATAAAAGATTTTCAAGTATAGAATGTTATTACATTTGAATAAATTTATGTGGAGGCAGGAGAATGGAGTTAGCAAGGGATAGCTGCTAAAAGGAACTTCTTGTTCAGATCTTTTAAAAATAGATCATTATGGTACTCAACTACTAGGATATTTAGATTCTATTAACTATTCTTTATTTTATTAATTAATTTATTTATTTATTTTGTGCCAAGGATTGAAACCAGGGCAGCCTAACCACTGAGCTGCATCCCCAGCCCATTTTATTTTTTGCTTTGAGATGGTCTTGCTAAGTTGCTTAGAGGCTGGCTTTGAATTTTGCATTCCTCCTGCCTCAGCCTCCTGAGCTGCTGGGATTAGAGGGATGTGCCATTGCACTTGCTCCACTGACCACTTTTAAAAGAGCAATGTAACTTGTAGTGGATGCATTTATATTTAATGCACACTGGAAGTTACATCTATTGCAAGTGTTTAAAACTTATAATAATGAATACTCCTGGAATCAGATTTGAAATATGTGAAGGCTATGTACTTTTATAAAATCTTCTTAGGTTGTGGAGCAAAATGTAGTTTGAAGATCACTATTCACATTCATGAAGCTGTCCCCTTCCATCCTTCCTGGGGATCAGGCCCTAGGTCAGTTGGCCTCACTGAACACACATATGACTCTTCTTTTACCTGACTCCTCCAGAGCTGAGGTCAGTGCCCAGGCTGGTCACTTTCCCTAGGAGAGGAATGTGTTCCCTGAATTATGTGAATACTTATATGGCATGATTCAGGGGATCCACATAGAACACGAATAGGAAACTCACTTTCCTCTTCTTTCTCTCTCTTTTTTTTAAGAGATAGGGACAGTGAGATAGAGAGAAAGAGAGAATCAATTTTATTTAGTTTTTCATGTGGCTTTTGTTGCTCCAACACTTCATTGTGTATGTGGTGCTGGGGTTTGAACTCACATATTTGCACATGCCAGGCGAGCACAGCAATTGCTGAGCCACCACTCCAGCCCTTCTATCCAACTCAGTGACATCTGAAATTACACTAATAGGGTTGAGTATAGTTGTACACCTCTACATTTTAAACTCTGAAGAACTGATTCTCAGCTACGTCCCACCAGTTACTATAAATGAATGTAGGTGGAGTTAATAAATATCTCTGAACTTCATTTTTCTCATCTGAAAATCAGGGGTTATGATACTGTTCACCTTATTCCATATAAAGTGCTTGGCAAAGTGTCAGGCATGGAGAAAATATTCAAAATGCATGAATTGTCTTCTAGTCCCCATTTATACTGAAGGATTCAGAGAAGGGGACAATATAAAGATCATGAGGACACCAGAATATGAAAAGAGAGATGAGGAGCTGAAAATAAAAATGCCTTCAGGATCGCTTCAGATGACATAGAAATGCAAGATTCTAGGGATTGTAAAAGTAACAACTGGGAATTATCACACATGCTTCTAATTTCTGTTTGTAGTTTGGCCAGATTTTGCCCTAGTGTCCAGCTAGTCATTAACTGTCCTTTTTGCTTATGCATTAGTTCAGTGAAACACAAGTATTAGAGTACAATGTAAGTTTTTATAGAAAAGCAACCCAAATATACAATAGTTTGAGTAAGACAACAACATAATTCTGCAATGTAATTGTCACCTGGCCCCTAGAATTTGGGAGTTCTATCATTAGGGGGAAAACTAGATTTTAGAGGACACTTAGTTTCTTCCACAATCCTCCCCTCTTGGCTTCCAAATGTGCACACCGTTCTTCCCATCCATGGGACACATTTTCTCATTCCGTAAAGGTAGCAATTTCAACACATTTCCTGTTACTACAACCAGTTCAAAGTTGAAGATCTCTGTGTGATGGGCAGTCCTTGCCCATAGGGCTGGAAGTGGGCCATTTAGTTTACGATTCATAGGTAAAAAGAAAAGTGTTCCTTCTTCCATTCCATGCCCAAAATATAATGGAGAAGTAAAACAGGATAACTTCAATACATATTCTTACTTTTAAAAGGGAAGACTGGGAAGCATGTGCTGGTCACTTGTTAATGGGAATTATGAGTTAATGCTAGGTAAAAGCAGTGAGAACTAGGGTCCTGGCTGTGAATCAAGGTCCATGGCTAAACCCTGGATCTGCATCCTGAGAGGAATCTTCCTGTCCATTGCCTTCCATGGCTCTGCCTTTGTTTCCTGGTCCATTAGCCTTGCTGGTTACAACTGAGGGGACACTGGAGAGTAATTCTCAGAGGCAGACCACTTTTACAGCTGCCCTTATTGGGTTCCTTTAAGGGTCCAAGAACAACGTGGATCTGACATCCTGGGCAGGTACTCTTCCTGAGACTGCTACTACAGTAGCCTTCAGTCCAAGAGTGCAACTTTTCAGCTGTATTCTGTGTTCAGGAAACAGGAATCAAAACATGGCCTCTGCTACTTCAACTGCCCTTGACAACCAGGAAGCTGAGAACAGGCCCTGGAACATTGCTGTGGGAAAACAGAGTAAAACATCCCTAGGAATATGATCTCCGCCTCATTTTGGCCTTGTACTTCTCTCTAAATTGCATGTACTCGGCAGTATACAACTCACATAAAGAATCCCAGCTCTGAGGGGCCTTGGGAAGATCATTTTAGACTTCCAATCTTTCCAACCACAAGGAGGCTTGGGTGCAAGATGAGCTAGCCAACCAGAGTACCCCTCACAAGGCTTACAAAATAGAGTACTTACTTTGATTATGAAGTTCACTGTGAGTCTTTTTGCTGCTAACTGAGGAGATATTGGTACACATTAAGTTGGCCCTGAGTCCTATCACATGGTGAATGCGTATTTTTGAACAATTCCAAGGCTCCTTTATATTCTCAAATATGTATGCCAGTGTGCAGAAATTGATGTATCCAAGACCTTCCACAAGGACAGACTTTATAGACTGTGCCAACACAGTTCTCAAGGGCCTAAAATGACAAAATAAAAAAGAGATTAAAGAGACCCTATCACTTTATCATCAATCCAGGGACAAATTAGGGCCTCCTGGACCTATTTTGGTGTTGAGCAGAAGTCATTTGCTTCTTTCCAGATAAATGGCAAAATGATGAGATAGATGTGGTACAATCTGGTTTTGTCACCTTAATACCACCATCTCCATGAAATAAATATAGTATCAAAATTACTGCTGCTGCTTCTGCCACAATGATTCACTATTAATGCTATTATTAGCATTAAAATCCACTTTGCAATTTAATCTGGGTAAAGTGGTGCCTGTTTGTCACTCCAAAATAGCAATACATCAAACGCAATTTTGCAGGCTGAAAGCTGGAAAAAATTCAACATCTTGAGCATCTTAACATTGACACATGATTTAGGCTTAACGAGTTATATTCAGCTCATTTCCTGTTGGTTTCTCAGGGACCATTTTTAAATAATCGAAACAAATCTAATCATTAGTACTATGTCTTAAGAAACTTTCTTGGGGTTGGGGATTTAGCTCAGTGGCAGAGCCCTGGCCTATCACACACAAGGCCCTGAAAAAAGGAAGGAAAAAAGAAAAAGAAAAAAAATGGCAAGGAAGAAATTTTCTTGTAACCATGAAAAACTATATAAATGATAGGTTGTTTGTAACAAAAAATCCCAGCATATTTTTCAGCTTACTACATGTATTTTGATCCCAAAATGAGGCTTTCTTCCCTGTAAAACTATTTCTGGTGAAATACTGTGGTTTGTTATATTCTGGATATCCGATTCTCTCTCTCTGCACACCCTCACCTCCACATTTTCATCCTATTCTGATTTGGGCAGTCAGTGTCACTTGACAACTAAGGTTTGCATTTTGGAATCAAGCTCTACTGGGACCTAGCCCTGGTTCTCTGAAGTCATTTAACCTCTCAGTGCTTCAGCTAGCGCATCAGCAATAACTGTTATATACTAGTCTCTTAGGGCTGCTGAGGGACTAAATGAGATAATGTCTGTAAGCACTTAGTGCAGATCTTGGCACATAGTAAATGTTCATTATATACAAACTATGTCTTTTATTCTTAGCCACATTGTGAAATTTTAATGTCCTGGACTTGTGTTTAAATTCCAAAAGAGTTCATTTTGGAGAAAATGGCATTAATAATAGGCATATATCAATATATTATTATCAGAGAGCTCATAAATATTTCATGATAAAATAACAGGAAAATGGTGTTTACTATTAGTCTCAAAGTTCTTGATTATTTTCTAAGTTCACGTAGATGCTAAAGAGCAACATCAGCTCTTTTAGTACATTCTAAATATATTAAATCTATTAAAAGATATATTAAATAGTTTATAATGCTATGGTGATAAAATGTGTAGCCTACGTGCAAAGGGCAGAACATGAAAAGCAAAAGAATTTTTAGGTATTGAAAGTGTTTTCTGCTGGAACAGCAGTTGGAAGGCTGGTTGCAAGGTTTGCATATTAAGTATGGGTCTTTTTGTCCTTTGCCCTGAAGCTGTGGTAGGAGAGAGATTGTTTCAAAAGGGATCCAGGAAGCAACTATAGAAAAAGGAGTCATCTATTCCTAAGGAACTTAATCCTCCTCACCAAGAATCATAGGGATGGTGGAAATGGCTCTTCCCAGGATGCAGTGAGAAGAGACTCAGATTCAGGAAGACAACACAGGAACCCTGAGATCTAAGATGTTCACTGAACCATAGGGACACCCACCAAGAGATTCGATGTCCACTGAGGAGTGTGAAGAGGGCCACAAGGAAGGTACTGACCTTCTAATCCTGGAATTGAGGTGTTTCCTTGCAAGATTATCTTCACGCCTTGATTTGTAGAGAGAAATCATAGCTTTGGGAAGACAGAGCAAAGAACAAAGAATCATAGAGGAAACTAGGAGTCCCGTCTTCAATACCTGACAAAGAAGGATCCTGTGCTCAGTGATGAGTTTAGTACTGTGGGTTTAGTGTGTGTGAGTGAACACAAATGCTCACAGTAATAGGAGAAAAAAGATGGAAGAACCAAAGTTACTGTGGTCACCTGAGGAAAGGCAAAAAGTCTAAGGAAATTTGGGAAGTATCTTTTAAAGTCATATATGTATTAAAAGAGTAGTACCTCAGGTTTAGTGGGGTGTGTCTGTAATCCCAAGATTCAGGAGGTTGAGGTAGGAGGATACCAAGTTCATGACCAGTCTGGGCAATTTACTGAGAACTTGTCTCAAAATAAAATGAAAAGGGATGGGGATGTAGCTCAGGGGTAGAGCAAACCTGGGTTCAATCCATAGTGTCTGTCTCTTTCTCACTGCCCCTCCACACACTAATCTGGAAAGATCAGACCTAGGACTGGGGAGATTGAAGGCTGGGACCATCATAAGGTAAGGCCCTACGCTCACTCATCTGTGGCTGGAACCATTTAGTAACCCTTTAATGAGAAAGCATGTGGTGACTGCCTGGAAACCATCCTCTGTGTTACTCTTTATTGATAATAGGACATAAATATTTGCCCAAAGTAAAAGCTCAGCAAATCTGTAGTGTAGCTTAGAATCCTCTCAATCAATCTCTTATACTCTCAATTTACAAGTTAAAGAATTCTATCTGGATGTTATTAAAAAGGAAATTGAATGAAAATAAACAAATGAAGCTCAATGAACCCTGATTACCAATGCATCTTTTTCTCTTTCCCTCTTTTTCTTCCCTCCTTTCTCCCTGCCCCCCACACTGCTGGAGACTAAATCAAAGGGTGCTCAACAACTGAGCTACATCACCAGCCCTTCTTAGTTTTGATTTTGAGACAAGGTCTTACTAAGTTGCCCGGACTAGCCTCAAATTTGCAATCCTCAGCCTCCTAAGCCACTGGGATAACAGGCATGTGTCTCTGCACCTAGCTAGTTAATTACAATTTTAGTAAGAGTGTGTGCTTTGGGGTCAGTCAGATGCAGGTCTGAGACCCATCTCCAGCCCTAGTTAGAAGACTGTGGGCCCATTTCTTAATCTAGAGTGGCAGTAGCTCCTCATTAGTAATGTAGGAACAATGATGCCAAATTCGCAGGGTTTTTTTTTTTTTAAGATTATACAATCTTATATATAAAAATTATTTATAATAGCAGGTAAGTCTCATGACTTTGACATTGTCAGAAACAGACTTCGGTACAAGTCCAACAGGCACAACCCATGGCTCAAGTACTTCCCAGTTTTTGGACTTCCAAAGGGACTGCTAAGGTCTCTGGAGGCAGACTGCCTGGGCTCAGCACCATGCAGTAATTGTATGATCTTGAGGACTTACTTACCTTCTCCGTGATTTGGATTTCTTACCAGTCAAGGAAGAGGGGAATACCCACTTCACAGGATTATTTGAGTGCTTAACAAAATAAACCATAAAGGCACTTGGGATGATCTGAAAAGGGCAGGACTGGAGTGAAGCTCATGAAGACAATATTCCAGGGAAGTCAAGGTCTGAGGTAGTTGTTTCTGAAATTGTCTACCTAGATCTTGGTCAAAGATTGCAGTGGAGGGTACCATGTTAATTGGCAGATCCTTCCTGGTCCCTGTACATGGCTTTAAATGTCATATCAAACTTCCAGGTAGACTCATTGGAACAGAATTAGGAATGGCCTTTTCTGCTTGAATACAATGTCATCTAACCTGGCACAACCAGGCTCGAAAGTACTGTAACCTTCCAGGGCCAACTTTGGGTGGTCAGTCTTTACTTAAAATTATACTTGGCTTTTTTTTTTTTATTTTTATTTTTTTTAAGAAAGAGACAGGGAAGAGACAGAGAAAGGGAGAAGCAATTTTTTATTTAGTTTTTCCTGTGACCTTCATTGCTCCAATACTTTGTTGTGTACATGGTGCTGGGGTTCAACCCTGCATTTTTGTGCATGCCAGGCAAGCGCTGTAACCACAGAGCCAGCACTCCTGCCCCCTTGGCTTATTTTCTTACCTACTTGTTTTTCCCTTTCCCTCATAAACTGTAAGTCCCTGAGAACAGAGACTTTGAATTTTGCACTTCTGTGTAGTCAGTGCCTAGAAAGGAACCTGGCACAAATTAGATGGTGGATGATCCATAATATTTGCTGAAAGAATGTATAGGCACTCCTCTTCTGTTCACGCCAGGCTATTTCCAATACTTCTATCTAAGATGTGATGGTTCAAGTCTCTTTTGGTGAAAGGGGCAGGAACTCAAAACTAAGTAGTTCAAATGAAAAAGGAAACTCATCACCTCATGTAACCAAGAAACACAAATGTTGGATCCATAGCCTCAAACAAGGTGTACTCAGGGTCTTATAACACTGCTTTCCTACATGCTGATGATGTAGGCTTGAGATGTGTAGGAAGCATACTGGGCAACACACTGGGTTTCAACATGGGTGAGGGGAATAAAGGAAGTAGGACTAGGCAGAAGGTGGTGGCAGATTCTCTTAGGAGCTCTGAAGCTGGATAACCCTGCAGGTTGCTTAGTTTGAAGGGAAGAAAACCAGGCCATTGTAAGCCCTCATCCTCACATCAATCACTTGTTTGTCCAGGTGGCTCTATTTGGCCAAGGGCCATTCAGAAAGAGCAACTCAGCTTAGAGCTGTCAGCTGCCAATATTCCAAGCAGTTGGAAAATTGAGTACCACAGTCCTGAAAGATGTAGAATGCCATGTATCCATCCTGGTAGACTTTATTCTAAGGCAGTGTCTTTTTATGTGCCACCAAAGATGGCAGCCACCAGAGGTAGGCTGTCAGATTCTTGGTACCTTAACCTTTTGTGGTAGTTATAGTGAAAGTCCCAGTGAAGATGTTGATTGGCTTGCTTTGAGTCATGTGCACATCCCCAAACATGTCATAATGCTAGTGAAATGTGCTTCTCAGATTGTTTAAGTCTGAATATGCCTATTCCTGGAAATAGAGATGATTACTGAAAAAGATTATTGACATTGGGCATGGTGGTGCACACCTATAATCCCAGCTACTAGGGAGGATGAAATGGAAGGATTGTTGGAACCCACAAGTTCAAGACCAGTTGGGCAACATAGTAAGACCCCCACCTCAAACAAATAAAAAAAAAATAAAAGTTCACCAAAAAGAGGATTTCAGTTGAAGAAGAAAGTGCAATGGAATTGACCAGGCAAAACTACCAGTTTGGTGTCTTGCACCTGTAATCCCAATGAATGGGAAGGCTGAGGCAGGAGGATCACAAATTCAAAGCCAACCTCAGCAACTTAGCCCTAAGCAAGTTTGAACCCTTCTACTTGTGCATACCAGGCAAGTGCTGTAACTGCCCAGCCACTGCTCCAGCCCCTGAGAAGGTGTTTTAACTACTGCTATGGCTTGGATCTTGTATGGCTCCCAAAGGTCCATTTGTTAAAGGCTTGGTCCCAGGATGGTGCTATCATGAGGCAGTAGAAACTTTGAGAGGTAGAGCCTTGTGAGAGGTTCTTATTTACTTTACTATAGATGCTAGATTATTGGGGGTTGCCCCCAAAGAGGATTGTGTGACCTTGGCGCCTTCCTCCTCCTCTTTGCTCCCTGATTTCTGATGTAAGCAGTTTTGCTTTGCACATGTTACTACCATGAGGTACTTCTTGTCACAAATCCAAAGTAACAGGGTCAACCAACTGTAGACTGGAAATTCCAAAACTGTGAGCCAAAATAACCTTTTTTTCCCTCTCTTTATGAATTGATTATCTTAGGTATTTTGTTATTGTGACAGAAAACTGACCAATACAGGTATAAAAGATTTATTAGGGTATAGCGCTTGAGAAAAATGAGCATTAAAAAGGACCGGTCAGGGAAAGCATTCAGATCATGATATAGATCTGAAACTTATGAAAACTGAAGGTTTAAGGAAGCAAATTTAGATCCAGATTGCAATCTAATAAATCTGTCTTAGATGAGTCAGTAGGGAGTTCTCGAACAAAGTTCTCTGATAGAGGACTCTGAAGTCAGGTAGAAATGAACAGCGCTAATACTCTGGTATTGTCAGTCCTTGGCTAGGGACTACCTGGGAAGAGCAAGGACTCTATTCAGTACCTGAGGTGGAGCCTGAAGGCACTGGCAGCTGGAGGCTGTGAGCTAACTGAACTCCATGCAGCTGAGGATGAAATACTTTCTTAAAGAGAGACTGAAGCTACCTACGGGGTGTGTGTGTGTGTGTGTGTGTGTGTGTGTGTGTGTGTGTGTGTTTAAAGACAAGTTTAAAAATGAGTGTCCCAAGTAACAGTCTCAAAAAGTTTGAAAGGAGCCGTATAGTAAACCAAAGAAAGAAGGAAACACATAATAAAGATGCACACAGATATTAAGAAATAAAAAATATGTAATAGGATAAACACTGATTAGATACTTGTTCTTTGAAAATGTTAACAAAATGGATAAACTGTTGGCAAGACAGAAGAATGGTGTCACAAAAAAATAAATAAAAAAAGAGCATAATCCACATATGGTAGGTATTTTAAAAATCATAACAGAACGCCAAAATTAGGAAAACATAGATGAAATGTCAATCTTCTGGAAAAACACAATGTACCAAAGAAGCTCAAAAAAAAAAAAAGAAAAGAAAAGAAATACAGGTCTAAATAAGACATGAAGTAAGGATAGTCCTCTAGTTCATGGTAGGAGAATAATGTAACCTTGATTCTAAGGACTGAACACAAAAGGAAAATTGCTAGTTAATTTTACCTGGGAACACAGGTACAAAGAGAGCTAGACACATCGCTGACTTTTCCAGCAGAGGGAGCACATGGACAGTATCCATCTTTTTTGGCAGCTTCTTTTGAGCCGTTTAGTAGTTGGGCTTGCTGGATCAGGTTCTGGTCCAAGAACTGTACGGGTACTCTTTAGTATCTCATCGTACTGATGGGCAGGTTGGTACTTGTTATGGTTTGGATGTCACCCCCCCCACCCCCAAGATATGTTGAAATTCTAACCTCTGGTGTATGTGAATGTGACCTTATTTGGAAACAGGGTCTTTGAAGATGACCAAGTTAGGATGAAGTTATTAGAATGGGCCGTCATCCAATATGACTGATATCCTTATTAAATAGGAAGCTTTGTAAACAGACCCATTCACACAGGGAGAAGGCCATGTGAAGAGGGAGGCTTGGAGTGATGTAGCCAGAAGCCAAGGAATGCTTCAGACCACCAGGAGCTAGGTAAAGGCAAGAACCAGATTCTTCCTTACAGCCCTTACAAGGAAAAACCCTACCAACACATTGATTTTGGAAATATGGCTTCTGGAATTGGGAAAACTATATTTCTGTTGTTTTATTTAGACCTAAGTTTGTTGTGCTTTGTTATGGTGGCCCTAGAAAATGAACATAGTAGCCATGACATGCCAGGATTGGTGCCAAGTTGCTTAAAGGTGAGGGTTTTCTGATTCTACATCTCCGATAAGTTGGGCAGTTTCCCAGGTATCCATACCAAGGATAGGGGTGGGTGGCATAATTGTCCAGCTGTCGCTGTAGTGTGTGAGTATCATCAGGTAGAGGTTTCAGGGAAAGCACTGAATAGGTTTTCAATAGTACCCTATATTATACCTTGGTAGAGGTTTTCCCCGGGGCTGGGAAGAAGTTTGGCTGGTGCCCAAACTTGTCTTCCCTATTCCTGCACAAATCAGAGAAGTTAGAACAGCAGTTCTCACCTGTGCAGTATGAAGGAGAGATTCTCTTTTACCATGAACACCAGAATCTTTCGAAATGGATGGGTGGGCAATATATAATTTTCAAAGTATGTTAATATTTTAATTGCTTTATTCATGCATTTTCATTTTTAACTTTTTATTTTAAAATTGTATAGGAAGTTGCTTTTCCTTTTATTTTGAAATTTCAAATAAGATAGTTGGAGTGTGGATTAGTTCTCTCAGCTTTCCATAAGGTAGTAGTACAAACTAGATAGCCAAACAAAAGAAATGTATAGTCTTGCAACTTTTGAGGCTAGAAGTTCAAGATCAAGGTATCAGTAGGGTTTGTTCTTTCAGAGGGAGAATGTGTTCCTTGTCTCTCGGTTAGCTTCTTGTGGTGTTCTGGAAGTCTTTGGCATCCCTTACTGTTGGTAAATTTGGGTATTCTGGACAAACAATACTCAAGAATAATTTCCCATGTAGTTTTCTTAAAAAGTTAAGTTCATATCTGCAGGAGGGAAATGATTGGCTTTATTGGAAAACTTGAATTAGGTAACAGTATGGCCCCCTAGTGCACGCACTAGGTTTAGATATGAGGTGTTTCCTCACAAAGCTCATGTTGGGTAATGTAGCACTGTTCAGCAGTGAAATGATTAAATCATGACAACTTTAATCTATTGAGTAGATTAATCCTTTTGATGGCTTAATATTTTAAATGGATTACTGAGTTGTGACTGTAAGCAGGTGGAACAGGGGTAGAGGAAGTAGGTCACTGGGGGCTCACCTGTGGGAGTTATATTTGGTCCCTGGCTTCTCTGGTGCATGCACTCTCTCTCTCTTTCCTTCCTGGCTGCCATGAACTGAGCAGTTTTCCTGGACCACACCCTTCTGCTGTGATATTCTGCCTCATCTTAGGCCCAGAGTAACGAAGTCAGTCGACCTGGCCTGAACTTCTGAAACTGTGAGCCCAAAGTTACTTTTCCCCCTCTAAGTTGTTCTTCTCAGGTATTTGGATCACAGAGATGAAAAGCTGACACAGCCATGAACAGGCATACACTCACACATTCCTACACTCTGGATGGGAGTTTGCATGCCTACATGCAATGCAAGGCTGAATCTATTGCAGAAAACTTTTCAAAAAGGAGACAGACAAGGTGCAGATTCAGTTCGGGTTTTGGAGAAGGTGTTCTTGGGGAGTCTGAAATCCTGGCGCTTGGCAGCCGACAGGTTCCAGACTAAATAGAAAAGAGGTCCTGTACAACCTAGTTGTGACCTCCCTTCTCAACAATCTCATTTAGAACTTTCTGTGAAGTGCTTTTCCTTTGGTTATGCAGGAATGGTTCCTTCTCATTTGTCTCTCCATAACTTACTGTATTTTTTAACCTTAATTACATTTATTTTTCAATTTTTAATTTGTTTACCTATTTATCATTAATTAGTCTTCCTCTTCTAAACTCTATAAGAGCAGAGAACAGCCTGTTCTATTCAGTGCCTGGCACATAGTGCAATCTTAATGTTTGTTGAATGAATAAGTAAATTAATGGATGGATTTGTGATTGAGGGACGGAGGTGACCAAACTTTACCTGATTTGATATTTCTCAAGGTCTGGTACTACCCTATTTCCACAGATTCTGTTAACGAGTCCAGCATATGTTGCGACATGAGCCCACCTGCAGATGGTAAGGGTTCTGGTTTATTCTGCCTTGTCTGGCTATCTGTGGATGATGACTGATTGCTGGTAAAAGCTTGGTGCTTTGATCTGATGCTGGGACTACGGTGGTGGCTGATCTTCAAGTGTTGATTACACAGTCCTAAAGGAAAGATTTTGCAGGTAGGTAATGTTTGATTTTTCAAGGAAGTCTCATTAAATTATACTCTAAATTCATCGGACACTGAGTAGTGTTTTTTATACATCTCATAAACTGTCACTATTGGACTTGGTTGCGTGTGGGAAAAAAAGTATTTCTTAGAGGATATTTAAGACAGCATAAGAATGTCTCACAACTTTTAAAAATAAAGTAATCATAATTTTAGAGATCCTATTAGATTCTGAAGTTCAGTTACAATGTTTTACTAAAATATGATCCTTATCCCCACGTGGTCGTGGGACCTATGGTATGTAAGATGTATGTCTTTTCTGTCAAACTTGAAAGATCGTGATGTATAATCTACTACCTCCATTATCCCCCTCCCTTTCTGAAGACTGTAACTCCCCCACTTGTATACGCCCACTTGCGTCAGCCCACCTGTGTCTGCCCACCTCCTTCCTAGGACCCCTTCCGGTACCCGGCCATCTTCTTCCGGGAAACATGGAATCCCTACTACCCTCGCCACGTGTGTGGCGACCCCCACCCCCATTATCTCCCAGTCGCCACCTACTCCCTTTTGCACCCGCCTCCACCTAATCACAGCCAATCGCGCAGACTGTGCACCTGAGCTCCTCCAATTAGGGC
>PVKS010026059.1:0-29099 GCA_004027875.1 Aplodontia rufa | reverse complement strand
GCTTGCTGTCAATATCCATGTGTTCTTGAATGTGTTGCAACAATTCCCTCCAATATATAATACTATGTTGAATTTTTAAAAAAAGAAAAAACACATGCATAGATATACAATACACACTACACCTCTCACAGAGGCATCATGAAATATCTACAGCCAAAATGATGCCAAGTTTAGGATTCTCCCAGAAAACTACAAAAAGTAAAGTCAACAGGTAGAGATAGAGATGAAACAAGACCAGCCACAAGCTGTTACTGCTTAACTGACTAAGGGGTTCTTGGGTGTCATTAGATCTACTTTTCTATGTTACATTTTCCTACTTACCAGTTTTGTATATATGCTACATTTTCCATCTATTTTCCTTTGTGTATATTACAGTTTTCCATAATAAAAAATTTTCTTGAAGAAAATAAAAGGTCTTTTATTCTGATCTGGTAGGACATTTATCATGTTACTGTACAAATTGAACATTCCCTAATCCAAAAATCTGAAATCCAAAATGCCCTGGATTTCAAAACTTTTCGAGCACCTACATAACACTCAAAAAGATTTGGATTTTTGTGAATTTAAGATTTTGAATTCTTGGTTTAGCAATGCGTAATCAATAAAGTCTATGCAAAAATTCCAAAATCCAAAAACAATCCCAAATCTCAAGTATTTCAGACTCCAAGGACTTAGGGTAAGGGGACTCAACTGATGTCACACAAATGATAAAAGTAGAAACCAGTGCTTAGTGGAAAAATCTTTAGGAAATGCTGTGCTATGCTAACTAGCAAGCTTATGCAACACAAGGGAATCCCTATGGTGTTCAACAGAACACAGTTATGAATCATGCTACCACTAATGTTCAACAGGGCCCACATAACAAATGGGGAATTCTTATTTCCCTACGAAACTATTAAAGTCAGCTATCTTGGCTAACTATGAATACATTTTGGCAGTGGATGAATAAAGAAAATTTAACTGCCATTTCACTTTCATCTGCACCCCATCAAAATATGGGCAAGCAGATAAAGAAATTAAGACTCAATTTAGCTTCTTCAGTTAAGAATCTACAGGAGGAAGACCATCTATTACCTAAAGACTAGCTGCTAAATTTCCTTTAGATTTTATTTTATATACCCAGGGAAAAAAGTGAACTTTTTGGAACCTCTTACAGATTTGTACAAATGTACTGTACTTACATTAAGACTGTGCACAATTCTTTTAAAGGCAGAACAGTTGGAGAGGAAATCCCTTAAAATTCTTTTGAAACTCTGAAAGTTTCCTAAAAAGTATAACTAGGAAATTGATTTATTAAATAACTTACCTCTTTTAGAAGAGAACATGCTAGTACTAATATATCCTTGAGGGAAGTATCACGAAATGAGGTAGCTATTTTCCTATGTTTTGCTGAAGGTCTAGAATAATCAACCTGAAAAGAGGAAGATAAGTTAATTTAACCAGACCTACTCCCCTAAAAACCAAATAAATAAAAACACCAAAAATTCACTCAGTAAGTAAAAAGATTGAAATAATGATTAAAGAATCATGAAGTACAGAACTAAAAGAACTTTTAAAAATCTACCAGGATGAACGACTTGCTACTCAAGAACCTAGGTTCCCACCGTTTACTTTAAGTGTTCTTCTGACACAGCTGACTGTTCTAGAAACTAAAAGGCAGCGCTGACTGCACCGACTGTAAAATACTGGACACCAAGACCATCAAGCCCTGAACCAGGCATCGCATTTCACATCACACAGGCAACAACGTCCCTATGCTAGGTCGCCACCTGCAACATGAGAAGCCTTGCTTTCTATGAATCGGCCAACTGAATCAGAACAGAAACACGCTTCTGCGTGACAGTGGTATCTTCATACATTCAACACAAGTCACTGGTTCATGCTCCTGGCGTTCTGAACATCATGTCATTGTATTCTTAAAACTATGAAAAGCTGATACTACAAACAAGAAATCTGATTCATACTATAAGCAATTCCCTCTGAATATTTTGTTAGCTAATTTACTAAATTTACTAGGACCAGCTGTTGAGTCTCTAACTTAAAATATAGCATATTCCAATCTATACTATTAATATTAGCAATGTTTCCATTTATCAATAGGAAAAAGCAAAATTGAGGTCTGCTGTTTAAATGACCATTAACATCAAGGACTAGAGTTGCTACAGCATTAATATTTATTCCTTTTGCTATTTAGAAAAAACATAACATTTTTCTTGCTAGTGTTCACAGATTTGGGAACAGTAATAAGCTAAAAATTGATTATCTGAGACTTCCTAAGCCCCAACAAACAATTTAGACTAGACTTCGATGCAACATTTATTTATAAAACATGAAACATAATAGAAGTCTGAAATGATTACAGAAAGTATTTACTGGAATCTATATCCAACATGTAAGATCTGAATTACATTTCCAGTGTTTCTCCCTGAACCGAAGCTTCAAAATCTCCCTTGCCACAATGCTTCTCTTAATACATAAAAATATCTCTTTAATACAAAATAAGAGCATGTGGCATTACAATTCCAATTTATAAAGTACTCTCCACATACTATTTCACTTTATCCTCAAAACTAATTTTGAGGTACATATTATTCTTTTTTTAGTACATGACAAAATTAAGAGTTTACAGGCATCCTATCTTAGCCCAGTCTCTCAACGACCACATGTCCAGAGCATGGAGGGAGGAAACAGGTTTGCTGTGGGCTTCTATTCACGGGGAGCCACACTAATCGGCTATCTGCTCTCATAAGATCCATGCACGGAGGTGCCACTCTCGATTTACAGAGGATGATATGCAAGCGTAAAGTGAATAAGTTTGGATGAAGGAGTCAGAACAGAGCTAAAACACAAATCCCTGTCTTACCCACTGTCTTCTTCACGGCCTGTGTGTTCACCTTATTGGGGCTATTCATTTATATATAGAATGTTTTGAGACGTGGCGCACACATCCATTTCCTACTGCGTACCTATGTCTCTCCGAGCAGGGACAGGGTACCGTATTTCCTGAAGGTCATGAACTCAACATACTACAGAAGCCATAGCCTTGGGTTCTCAACAAAGCAGGATAATTTATACCCTCTTTTAATGTTTAGGAAAACTCGAGTTTGGATCACTCTTTAAAAAGATACACTGTGGGGCTGGAGCGGTGGCTCAGCAGTTATAGTGCTTGCCTGGCATGCAGAAGTACGTGGGTTCAAACCCCAGCACCACCTACACAACAAAGTGTCCAAGCAATGAAAGTCATATGAAAAACTAAATAAAAATTGATTCTGTCTTTCTCTCTTAAAAAAAAAAAAAATCACCGTTCCTGATACTGAACGAACTGACAAGGCACACATCTCACAACTGTAACACTGGGTTTTCCTCATGCAGTACAAATCGTCTCTGGAATGCCTGGTTTAGAAACACTTCATAAATGCTAGCTGAAACTCAAAATGCCATTACAATTAGGTCAAGTGAAACGTGTCCACAGAAGACTTTTTTTTTTTTCCAGAATATGAAGCAGAATCACACATCAGACTTTGGAGCTTTTCTTCAAAGGAACTTGGTTCCATGCAAGATAAGCCTGGAACACCCTATGCCAGAAGGAATAAAAGAATTCAAGTGGAGAAGAAATGCGCAGTGGCACAAAAGCCAGCCTGAAAGGTCCTGGGGCTGAATCGTGGGAAAAGCTGAACTCTGAAATAACGTAATTGAAGAACTGCAGACTACTATATTCAGTTAGAAACCAGGAATCTACACTGACATAAGCAAATAAATCATAAATTTAAATCTGATGAACAGGATATTTTCAGTGTCTTAAGGCATCTCTCCACAATATTTTTTTAATTACAAAGGGGAAAAAATAAATTTACAATGCAAGAGCATGATAGACTACCTTAATTAACAGATCAAAGTGAGCGGGGTCCAGTGTACATGCCTATAATCCCAGCTACTTGGGAGGCTGAGGCAGGAGGATCAAAAGCTTCAGGTATGGGCAACTGAACAAGACCCTTTCTCAAAATAAAACCTAAAACAGGCTGGGGATGTAGCTCACTGGTGAAGTGCTTGCCTAATGTGCAAGGCCCTGGGTTCAATCCCCAGCACTGCCAAACAAATAAAAAATAATAATAATAAATCAAGAGATCAAAGTACACATCATCAGTTATGTGACAAATCTAATCATGCACCTCCTGGCAGGAGGCAGTAAAGAAGCCACAGGATCAGTTCTGTGACACTCTGACAAATACACATGGTTTGACTCAACAATGAGAAAACATCAATCTCAAAACGAGACATTTCACAAAACAACTGGCCTGTAGACTCTGTGTGTCAAGGTCACAAAAATGAAGGAACAATTGAGAGACTTTTTCCAGACTGAAGGTGACTAATAAAACATGAGCAACATAATGCATGATAAAGTAGAAATAAACCAAAGTATTCCCCAGGGGTGGGGATCATCTCAGCAATTTAGCATCAAATGGTCAAGAAAAAAATTATTCGTACTGAGAACTTCTCTGTAAGTTTACTTTAAAAAAAACACTTGATTGATCTCTGAACTATACTTCTATTAGAACCCCACATTAACTTGTCTTATTTTAGTAACACTAAATACAACAGATCCTCACTTCCAGAGTAGGCTATATTCCTGTCTTTGCTGTAGTGTAGAAATTAAAATCGCTAGCTTTATGATTAACAAAATTTATAATGGCTGGATGATGGGCACATGGGTTATTATATTTTTCTCTTCGTATCTATGAGGTAAAATTTCCATACTAAAACTATGGAACATTCCTGCCAACATGGTATTATTATTAGTGCTGGAGGGAGGGAGGGGCAGGAGGCGAGAGAGATACACACAGATGTTTGGCAAACAAATCTTCACATATCTGGGATGGAGAAGTCTGTGAGATGAGAGTCATAGTAATCTGAAATTTTAGAAATCCTATAAGTCTTTAAAAATTCTAATTGTGATTGAAAACAAGTAGAAAAATAATTATTTTATATTTTAAAAAGACATATGGTGGGGCTGGAGCAGTGGCTCAGCAGTTGTGGTGCCTGTCTGGCATGCATGAGGACGCAGGTTCAAACCCCAGCACCTCGTACACAATGAAGGCCACAGGAAAAACTAACTAAAAATGACTGATTCTCTCTCACTGTCCCTCTCTCATGACTCCAAAGGGACTTGGCAAATGATCCTGCGGACACAAGTTCTCCGTGCATATGTATGCACACAAGCCACAAAAAAGGACAATTTTTAAATGGTCTCCCCTCACTCTCTCTTTAAAAAAAACAACAACAACTCCACAACACCCTTTACTATTATTAAGTTATCCCTCACAGACCCCGTCTCAGCTTCTGTCCAGTTTTGAAGTACACTAGGCATAAAAGTGAGCAGGAGCAGGTGACGATGTACTCAGCTGCTGAGCTCATAAAAGTCACTGTTGGGGGCAGGCCAGCCTCCCTGAACAGGGTGAAAATTCTAGCTAGAGACTGGCAAAGCACCAAGAGGCCTGCTCTGGGGTGATTCCTGCTGTGTGCTCACAGCTGAAAATGCATTCACCAGACCACTTGTCTTTCATCTGTAAATGAATAAAGGTTTGTTTCTCTTGTGCATATGACTGATTTCATGCTGTTAATATATTACTTAAATACAGAGGATAAAGGATCACTCTCCTGGTGCCCAGGGATCAAGGACCATGTATAACTCTCTTTGCAGTAGGGTCTACTACTGCTGATATTTTCAATAACAACACAAATGTTCCACTACTTAATTATCCTACCAAGAAAAGAGACACACACAAAAAGACTTGAGTAGTCAGCTTTATGCCACAAATAAAAAAAAAAAGGTGATTGTGCATTTTGCTACAGACAAAGGCTGCAAAGAAACAACTTTACGTTCCCGTCAGACGGAAGGGCTTACCAGGTTCATTTCCTGAGTCAACTCAGAAAGGATTATCACTCCTATTATGCAGTGTTCCACAGTACCCTTTGGAGAAAATAACCAAGTTTAGACCAGGTGGAGAAAGCAACTGGTTCTTAATGTGTAAACTGGGTAACAGTTAAAAAACACCGAATACCAGAAGATCACACTTCCTTAACGATGTATGTTTTAAAATATGTAGAAAAATCACTAACTGATACAAACAAAAGAATTTCAATCTCATTTTTTGAAGGACAAATTTGAGAACACTGGGTTGAAAGGAAAAATGTTCACCTACCTTAGAACTGCATAATATTCTACAAAATTTTTCTGGCACCTAGGACTTATCATGAACTAAGCTTCAAAATATAAGTTTAGTCTACAATTTTGTATAAGGCCAAAGAAGAGTGAGCAAGAAAAAGCTTTATAGAGCCAACTATAAATCTGCTTGGCACCTACTGTGACAGCTGCATTCAACAAACAAGAAACTGAAATCCCTTGATCCAACATCACATGAAGCCACGTAGACCCTTTCAATATTACTTGATAGTGCACAATTATGAACTGGCTACGTGTCTATAACAAAGGTTCAGAAAACACCCAATGCTGTGGGTAAATGTAAGACTATCAGTATGACATGCAGTTTCGTAGCCTCTGCACCACGTTTAATATAACTGGCTTCCAATCTAATCTCAACACTTCCTTCATATCAAAATTCAGATATTATATGCATATTACTAACAAATCCCTCTCCTGCAAAATCACAGTGAAAATATAAAAATAACAAGTGTAACTATGGCTTACAGTGCAATCACACAAAAACATTAAGAGATGATACTTTTCAAATCTTAATGTTACAGATGGTCAATCCCACTATCCCTCACAGACATCCAATAATAATGCTCACTAGGTGTAATTAAGTTAAAATCATCTCAGAACAACAGCAAAATGACCACCCCAGAATTTCTGCATCTGCATTTTCCAAGGCAGTCAGCAGAGCCAGGGTGCCTGATTGAACATCTGATTTTCTATCCCCGAGGCATCCCTCCTCTGGGGACATGAGATCAATAAATGTCTCTCAAAACACGGCTCCCTCACCAACTGGTCACCTGCAAATTCAACTCCATGTGAAAACGCTTGGTACTTGTCCAAAGCTAAATAGAGAGCACGTTCCAGAACACAGCAGAGCTAAACAGTAAGTATACTGTTCAGTTCAGCTGGCACCTTTATGAGCCTCCCTTCGGTCAGGCGTGAACCCCTTATCTTGCTGCAGAGCTGCATGTGAACAGCGCTGACGAGACAGCAGTCTCCTGGGTTTGTGCACAGGAGTGAGACACCCAAATATGTGAGGAGTGTGGCAGCAAGAGGGCTGAGCAACAGAAAAGGGGCGCCCGGAAGTCCTCACCAGTGAAGTCTCAACAAACCTAAAATGGCTTGTAGGACAAAATTCAATAGAAGCTGCTAACCCCCCGGTGAGCCTTGTGGTACTACTTCTGAGCACAGGAACAATCACCCAGGGTTAGGCCAAGTCGCACACCCAGAAAACAAGGGCTAAGATCTCTTATGATGCTACAGTGAACTTCCAGATGACACGTTCTATTCCTTCTGGTCCAAAATCAACAAGGGCACATTGCTAAAGTCCGACTCAAAGCTGGACTCACCACCACTCGAGGGAGTTGGAGGAATGCTAGCCACAAAAATGATCTCATTCCGCTCGCGTTCTACCTTGGCGTCCTTTTAAAAGAACTCCAGGTCTATTTTTGTCAACTCTGATTAATCTTGACTGCTAGTCCCCATAAATGATGAGAGGAGAATACTACCTATCAGCCAAAAGACAACACAATTCGGAAGTGAGCAGCCCATCGGCCCCTGGCTAACTCCCTGCGCCGCTGCGCTCCTGAGGTTAGCCCGTGCCTCACGTGCGCTGAGCTCCCGACAGTCAGACCCTCGTGCCTTCCAGTCTCCAAGTAGGAGGTTTCCAGGACATCACGGGGCTGAAATCCCAGGCAAAACTAGCCCCAGTCACTCACAGCCAGTGCCAAACTGCCGCTCAGCAAAACTGCCAGCTTTTCCTCAAGAACGGCAGCGGGAACCAGCTCAGGGATTTGCCTTCAGTTAGGGATACGTCTGCATGAAAAACGATTTCTCTTTCAATGTCTGAATCATCCCAAGGAAGAGGCACACAGGAACCAAGAGCAGATTCGGGACCCCATGGCATCCCGGGACAGATCATCACTGGGGGTTCTCTGGCTTTCTTTCCTCTTTGCAGTCCAAATATCTGAATTTATGTAAGTGAAGCATGAGCGTATGCTATGACTTCAACCACTCAGGGTGAAAATCGTTCTTGAGAAAATGAAGTCAATGAAGGGTAGGACAAAACAAAAACACTGTGAGAAGACTTGCTGACGTGCCAGCTACACGCTTTACTAAGTCACTGTGCCATCTCAGGCCAACGTTTCTCATTCAAACATGAAACCCAGTCTCCGGGTTCTACAGATCAGACACAAAAACCACCAGACACATGACTCGCACACACGCAGCACATGCACCTCAAAAATGAAGGAACATGCATTTCTGAAATTAGAAAACATGACTATTTATATCCTTCTGTGTGACGTTATATAAGAATGAATTGTAACTACTGATAATAACAACAAAGGATAAATAATAAATAATAATGAATATGATTTTAAACCTTACAGCTTTAAGAAAAGCAGTATTCTAAACAAAAAGACAAGGCATGAAGTTGGAATGAGGGAGTCACAAGGTTGGGGTGAGGGAGTCGCGAGGTTGGGGTGAGGGAGTCGCGAGGTTGGGGTGAGGGAGTCGCGAGGTTGGGGTGTAAGGGAGTCGCGAGGTTGGGGTGAGGGAGTCGCGCCTTCCTACCTGAAGAAACTTCTTCACATCAGCAATGATTTCTCTGAAGACAAACTGGTCTTTCTGAACCTCAAACCACCCTGACTTGGTGATCTTGGCAATGACCTGAATGAGGGCTTGGATGACAAAGGGCGCCAGCTTGGGTTGTGATGCCACATAATTCAGAATGTAGTTCCCTGCAAAGAAAAGCTTCTCTCACCATCTGGACCTCGAGACACACAATGGGATTCGTGAGGAAAGGGAGGACTGACTTGCTCCTGCAGCCAATCCCCTGCCTCAGGTATGTAGGAATTTGCCCTCCGTAAAGCGTGCCGCCGCACAAAGCCACCTCTTCCAGCCGTCTGCATGCCACAGGGTAATCCGAGCGTAAGACGAACACCACTGCAGATGCGCGGCCAAGGCAGAAGGGACGCCTGCGGCCTCTACCGACCCGCCCTTGCAACTCGCGTGTTAGCGGCAGCACCTGCTCTGCGTGCGTGATCCTCCATTCTCTATCACGTCATCTCCCTTTCCCTTAACAGCAACTCGGACTCAGCAAACCTTAGGAAGGGCTGCACGAACTGCAAATCTGTCCAAGTGGAAGGGCCATACCGACTGCACTATGTAGGTATTTCTTAACTATTTAACATGTAAAACTCTACTACCCTTTTATTAAATGTCTATATTTTCTTTATATCTGTCACTGACAAAGTTTTTTAATTTTTTTGCCATAATCTCATTTTTTTCACAGACGCTGTGGGGTTTTTTTTTAATATGTAAACACTGTATTACATGTCACCTTTAGAACTCAGGTTCACACAACGACTTGTACGTAAATGTTCACAGAATTATTCATAATAGCCAAAAAGTGAAACAACCCAAAAGTTCCTCAGCTAGTGAAAGGAAGACAGACTGCTCTATGTATGTCAGGGAAATTGCTCTGCAAGAAAAAGGAATGAAGTGCTGATGCATATTATGACGCGGACGGAACTCAAAACATTTTCCTAAATGCAAACGCCAAAAACAAAAGGAGGACATTACGTGACTGATTTCTATAAAAATAATGGAAAGTTAATCTGCGGAAGGAGAGGTACATTTCAGGTTGGTGGTATGCAATTAGGCACCGTAAATGAGAATGAGGGTTTTTTTTTTTTTTGAGGGTAATAAAAACATTCTAACACCAAATTGTGATAATGTTCAAACAACTATAAATCTACTAAAAATCATTATTTTTACACTTAAAATAAATCAACTTCATGGTATACTATACCTCAATAAAGCCATCTGAAAGGAAGGGAGCAGGTGGCGGCGGGGAGGACTCGTTTTTTCAGAAATAGCCGAACCTGAGCTACACGTTCATTTGAACAGGTGAAAAGGGCTGCGTACCAGCCTAGCGAAAGGACATTTAAAAAGGTGCCACAGCAAGAACGACATGGCCTGGGGGAAGACCTCCTGACACCATTAACAGGTTCGTACCAAAGAAGAACAGGAACGGGCCTTCAACGACAAGCTCAAGAAGGGACTTCGACCGCGCAGAGGAAACGGTGCTTCCCTGGTGAACAACCACGAGCCACTGTCAATTAAACTAACAAAGGCAAAAACCAGTGTGTGGACACAGGGAGCCTGGCCACAGAGCTCATGACTGGAGATGAGAATGCTGGAGCCACATGACGCTGCCAGCCATTCTGCACACGTCCACTCTCTCACTGACACATGTCAGTCAGACCTATCGTTCCTGACGAAGCTCACCATCTACCTGTAGAAATAAGAGTACAAATCAAAATAAAGAAATAAAAGAGGGGCTGGAGCGGTGGCTCAGCAGCTACAGCGCTTGCCTGGCATGCGCAAGGATGCAGGTTCGAACCCAGCACCACACACACAATGAAGTGTCCAAGCAATGAAAGCCACATGAAAAACTAAATAAAAAATTGATATTCTCTCTCTTTCTCTCTCTCTCACTGTCCCTCTCTCTTAAAAAAAAAAAAAGGAAACCTATCATTTCTTCTTTGAAATTGTCTTGTTTCTTTTTTTCCAAATCTCCCGCTATGCTTTCTTAAATGTAGCGTGCAGATGCTCCTCAGTTACGAAGAGAGAGCATGCCAATTACCCATCATAAGCTGAGGACAGCTAGCAAGTTGGAAATGCATTTAGCACACCTAACCCACCAATATCACCCGGAGCAACACAACGAGGAGGAGCAGGAGGAGGGGCCTGAGCTGCCCGGAAGCTGCAGATCCCTGCTCTGCCCAGTGCCACAAGAGCACTCCACAGTCACCAGCCCAGGAAAGTCAAAATTCAAAACCCAAGGAATGGCTTCCACTGACTGTCATTGCCTTTGCAGCCTAGTAGTCAAGATACTGTAAACCGAATCACTGTAAGCAGGGAACACCTGTATTCTCATTTCTAAAACAAAGTTTCCATTTGTAAAACATATGTAGGTCAAATAGACAACCTGAAAGCCTCTATCAGTTATGACATCAATGTAGCTAATAATCTTCCAAAACAGAAAGCATGAGGCCTACATGGGTTTTCTGGTGAATTGCACCTAACAACAAAGAACTTATATCAATTTGCTCTATCTTCCAAAAGATAGAAGCAGAGGAAATTCTATGTAATTCATTTTATGAGGCCAACGTATTACCTTAATCTTCAAACCAAAGACATTACAAGAAATTACAGGCCAATCTCTCTCAATTTTCATCAAAATATTGGCAAAATATATAAAAAGAATTAAACGCCATGACAAAGTGAGATTTATCCCAGATATACAAGGCTAGTTCAACATTCAAAAATCAATTAACACCTCATCAACAGGCTAGAGAAAAAAAATCACATAACAACATCAAGAGATACAGGAAAAGCATTTCACAAACTCAATAACCACTCATGAGAAGAACTCTCAGCCAACCAGGAATAGAGAGGGGCTTTCTCAACTTGACAACACCTATTAGAGCCTTACCGCTAGCACCATATTTAAAAGTGGGATGAAGAACAAGATGAGACGGCTCCTCCCACCGCTGCTTTTCAACAGCACACTACAAGTCCCAGCTCAGGCAACAGGAAAATAAATAAATAAAAGGTACACAGATTAGGAAGGAAGAAATAAAACTTTCTTTGCTTATAGATGACACAATCACCTATGTAAAATATCTGAATGACAAGTGATTATAGAGCAAGGTTGGCAGACACAAGGGGGTTAACACACCAGAGTCAACAGCACTCCTACATCAACAACTAACAGGGACACCTTAAATTAAAAAAACACAGATCCTTTACATAGCACCCCAAAAATGAAACCCTTAGGTATAAATCTGATCAAACACATGCAAGAGCTACATAAGAAAAATTACAAAACATAATAACAAGAAACCAAAGATCTAAAGAAATAAATGGCTAAAATCCAGAACCGGACGCAACGGGAACTCGCTCGTTGCTGATGCGGGTGCAACACCATACAGCCAATTTGGAAGCCACGCTCCTGCCATACAGTCCAGCAACAGCGCACTTTGGTATTTACCCAAAGCCGAAACATGTCCTCGTGAAACTCAGCATGCGGATTTGTCGCAGTTTTACTCACAACTGTCAAAACTTGGAAGCAACCAAAACGTCCTTCAGTGGGTGAGCGGATGAACTCTGACACTCCCACAACGCAGTGCTGAACTCCGGCACACCCGCAACACAGTGCTGAACTCCGGCACACCTGCAACGCAGTGCTGAACTCCGGCACACCCGCAACGCAGTGCTGAACTCTGGCACACCCACAATGCAATGCAAAGGAAATGAAGCCATGAAGACATGGAACAATGCAAACTACTAAAGAAGGCAATTTGGAAAGGCTGCATACTGTGTGATTCCAACAGCAGGACTTTTTTGAAAAGGCAAAACTTTGGAAACTGTGAAAAGATCGGTGGCTGGGGGAAGGAGGGATGAACAGGCAGAACAAGAGGATTTGCGGGCAGCAGAACTATTCTGTGTGACACTGCACAGTGGACACATCACTATACATTATCAAAGCCCACAGAATACTCAACACCGAGAGCGAAACTTCATGTAACTTTGGAAAATAATGGCATATCAATGTAGGTTAATCAACTGTAATCATGTTCCACTCCTGAGCAGGAAACTGGCCCTCGGGAAGACTATGCATGTGTGGGGGCGGGGATTTATCTGTTTTGCTGTAACCCAAAACTGCCCTACAAAAATTAAGTGCATTTAAATGTGTGTGTTTGTGTGTATAAAAGTCAAACCAAATTGCAAGTTTTGACACTTAAGTTTACATGTTTGAACACTTAATTTTTAAAAGATTATAAATGACTTTTGCTTTCTTAAAACACACAAGTTGACCAATGCGTGGATAAATCCTTCTGTAGACTCAAGGTGCTTAGGGAACTGGCAGTCATCACATACGTGAGGAAAATGACATCACTGTGTGCCTCTGACCACTGACGCATATTTGAGGTTAAAGATCCATAACACATAATATATTTCAATTTTTCCAAAACAAAAATAGGAATCAAGTTAACCTTGAAGCTGAAGAAACGAATCAACAATCTATTTCTATTATGAGCAAGGAAGACAAAAAGAAATCCTACACATCAATGTTTAGAGCTTTAGCCACATGAAATACACACGGAGATACACAGAAACATCAAAGTGCATTACTTCAGAAAAATATACTGCCGTTTCACAGGATCAGTATTCCAACTACGGTAAGGTTTGCACTACTTCCCCGTCCACACGTTATTAAGGAGTCTGCTTTTAATTTCCAATGCATCGGCACCGATTCTAATGCAGCTTTCTGAGAAACTGAAGAGTTTTCTCTTCTCCTGTCATCCAGTCGCATATCAACTTACAGTAAAGGTTAAGTGCATGGACTCCATGAAGAGTGAGGGATGCGAACGGCAGCTCTAGCGTTCCTAGCTGTGTGATCCTAGATTACAGAGCCTATCAAACCTCATAAGCTCATGTGGGAGATAAAATGAGATAGTGCAAATCTAAGCAAATACTCCAAACACTAAAATGTAAGTTACTACTTATTATTAAACTAACAAGTGCTGTTATTTTATAGTACACTGTATTATCACATCATTACCATCCCTGGATAAGTAAATGAGACTTAACTACTAATCTTTTAAAAAATGACAGAATCAAATAATTTGCAAGCCTAAAAATTTTTCAGAAAATTTAAAAACAACAGTTTACTTTTCCGGTGCAATATGTTAAAAAGCAAAATAAATCACTTACTGATATCAATCCTCTGCTCAACAGGTAAAGGACTGATTCGGCTGACAAGTTTTGAAAGACATGTTGCTGCAAGAAGCTGAGCATAGGATGTCTGTAAAGAATAATTGTTATTTATTATCATCACAAAATTAGTATAATCAAAGTATTACAGGTAGTTTTTCTAACCAAAAGTAAAAATTTTTCTGGTTTTCCAAACTGGCAGATTTATAATGATAAAATATACCTATTTCAGATACGTATATCTTTTATCATTACCAGTGTATACACATTGTGTCAAACTAGGGCAAAAGTGGCCTTCACATTTCTGACTTTCGAGGCCGGGTACTGAATCAGATGACAAAGCATGGAGCTTTCTCTGTAGTGATGCTACCACCGCTTTCCTAAAAGAAGACAATGTACATCAACAACACCAAGCTCAACAGTCTTCATGAAATTCCCACCTCACTAAAATATCAATCATCAGAAAAACTAAAATGAACTCTCTCATCAGAACTTTCTTACAAAAATGAAAAACGAGGTCGCAACCAAAGTCAAATTTCCCAGTGGCTCATTTGTTGGTCATGTAAGGAAAGCCACGCAAAAATGACGAGCGAATTAGATCACCTTTGTTTTACTGCAGCACTTAACACTATGTGTGCAGGGAAGATAAACATTACTAAGCTCTGGAGAGAACAAATGCTCAAAAACTTAAGGACGCTGAAGCAACATCAGGAGTCAATTCAAAAACAAGACAAGTAATTTGGAAAGATTCTTCTTTGTGCTCAATGAGTGAACAGATGTTACTAATACTGCTTATACTGTTACCGCTGCTCATACCTACCCCTGTTTATTCTAGAAGTCAATGCTAAGGGTGAAACGACTAAAGAATTAGCCTCCAAAGAGTCTGTGTGTAACTACAGGTCAGAATATCTTCAGAAAAATTGAGAAAACATTAATTCAATATAACTTGAGGCAGAATCTGCTACACACTGGTGGTAAAAATATATGGAGCTGAAAAGAGTTTACTGGACAAATTTACAAAGTTGTAAAAAATGTAAAATGTTTAAGCTGGATGTGGTGGCACACGCCTGTGATCACAGAGACTTGGGAGGCTGAGGCAGGAGAACAACAGGAAGCTCAGTGAGACCCTATCTCAAAATAAAAGGGTTAGGGGTGTAATTCAGTAGTAAAAGCCTCTGAGTTCAATCCCCACTACCCAAAATAAAAAATGTAGAATGTTTAAAGCCTACGGTTAGCCATGTTTTTATTAGCAGATATGCAATAGTAAATGTTTGAATCCATCCTAAATTAATGAATCAGAGATACAACAATGACTTCATTCATTTTTGTGAACTTATCTTCAGTTTTGGGAATTTTTGTCAGCTGTGAAAGCTGAATATCTTGTGCCAGCTTCATAGCAGTTTGGTCCCTTATCAGTGATAAAGATGTACTGCAATGTGTTTAAACTCAGGACTGAGAACGAGCTTTTCCAGATAAGAAGACCAAGTCTCTATCATTCACTCTAAATGGCTTTGGAAACTCTCTTTCTCTACAAACTTGAAAATGTCTCTTAATGAATTCAACATAAAATTACCAAACTGCCTAAAAGACAAACAGTGCTTAGAACTTACACACACAATGATGACGAAGACTAACACTGGCCCCCAAGTAAGGACAAGCTCGCTACCCATCTCCTACACTGTTGGCAGTCAAAACCAGCAGCAGGATCTCTTTTCTGATGCACTTTCTGAGCTCCAACTACAGTTCCGGCAGCACTGTTCGGACCTTAATGCAAGTATGAAGAAGATTTCCATATTTCAAAATCCATTTAGCTATGCAGTTGAGGCGCTTCCGCCTAATCTTCAATCGGAAGCGATTAATCTGCAATGTAATGACATGCTAAAAGGCAGGTACCAAGAGAAGAGTTAATAGAATCCCATGCCTTCCAAGTGATGAATATGCTTAATTAAAATCATTTGCTCATGGTCTGATATTAGTATTTGGCAGTACCTATCTATGTGAAATGATATTTTCAAAGATGAAATATGTAAAATTTTATTACAAATCAGCATTAACACATAACACTTATGATAAATGTTGATGACAGGAAACACCAACTTTGAACTTCAATTAATAGTCCCAAAAGAACTCTTCTACTTTTTTATTAATAGACATCTATTACAAAACTATTCAATTATTATACTTTGAATTTTACCAATAAACCTCTGTGGACATCTGCTCTCTCTGTCACAGATGTACTTACAAAATAGCCTCCGTACGGCCTCTTGGCCCACAAAGCTCAAAATATTTACTAGGTGACTCTGCAGAGAACAAGTCTGCCAGCTCCACTGGTCCCCACTCCACTGCGCACATCCATTTCAAAGCCCCTTATGCTTCCATGCCTTACCAACTAAAAAGTGAGCTACTGCAATTCACGTACTTAAACCAAGGAGGCGGCGGAGAGCCTGGGTCTACAGTAAGTATCTGCTAGAGATCTCTGAACGAATAGCCATGACACTTAGAAGGAGGCAACAAGAGGGAGTCAGCCTTCTGAGTAATTTTCACGTGTCAAAGCAAACTACAACCTGCCTCTCCCATCTAGATTTTGAAAGGGGGAGAAGTTGTTTCTAAAATGTAACTTTTGCCCACTAACATGAGACACTAAAAGGGCACAAGGAGAATCAATAAACTATTTCAATTCATTTCTACTGTATCTCCTGACTATCCCCTAAATTTGCTCCCCTGGCTTTCCAATTCTTTCCCTGATTAATCTCTTTGATAGTGAAATAAACTATAGGAAAAAGAAGATGTGGCAAAAATCTGTCTTTGCTAATACACACAAGCTGATTAAAACCAACAAACATTCAGTGATCTCTCACCGTTAACGCTGTTGTCAAATACTTACTGTTCCTTGTTCTAATAAAAGCTGACACTTGCTGAGACATTCTGGGCTGTCAATAAGTTCCAAGAGTGCCTTCTCGGCCTCTATTCTTTGCGTAAGATCAGTCCCTATGTACAAGTGAGTACATAACACTTCCAATTCGGCCAGACTCTTGAGAAGAAAAACAAATCAATATTTTACTTGAATGAAAAAAAATAAACATGTTAACCACAGAAAGCAAGATATACAAATAGCATGCCTGTATACATTAATCCAACGCATAACTGCTGAGCTACACCCGCTTACAGGAGAATACAGCAGCAAATCAATCAGCACGCCTCCTACTCCTCTCGTTCCTTACTTATGAACTGTTACACAATGGAAATGTGCAAGTATGGAAGAGGGAAGACTTGCCTGATCCAAGAAGTCAGAAACAGTACACCTGCAGAAGTCACAGTGACGCTGAAACGTAAAAGGGTGAGCCTGATGGAAAAGGACTAGAGGGCACCCCAGGTGAAGACAGTGCGGGACCCTGCAGTAGAGCGGAACCGAGTCCTTCAAGGCCTGAAAAGGGCACAGTGGCTGCAAGTAGACTACTAGGGGACGGCACATGAGGCCAGAGGTGGCTGGGGGACCGATCGCACACAAGCAGAAGGTAACTCAATTTCTATTTTTTCATATTGTCCAAATTTCAATTGTTCCACCTATAAAAACAGAAATAATTACAATATATGCTGACTGGGGGCTCGTGAACTGACTCATAAGCTGCAGGTGAACTATGACATGACATTTCCAGCAATTTAATGACTAGTTATTATGTGTTTTAGAAGCACAAAGACTAATATATTCTGTTTACAAATATCATCTCACATGAAGATATAAGACACATGGAAGTAGTCTGGAAGAAGAATTAGAAAATGAACTTGACATTACTCCCAGTGCAAAAGATTTCTATGAAATTCAACTAACTAAATCAAATTACTTCACTAGGAACTTGAATTAGAGAACTGTCCCTTGAAGGACAAAAATACCGACTCAGATTTCAATATCGGGTAAGCAAATGAAGGTAATAGAATATTTCTAAAGAAATGTCAATTTTGGTCCTTTCTGGCCTGAAGTTTGAGGCAGCCTTATAACTATACCAGTCTAGGGGTTGGGTATTTAGTTCAGTGGCAGAGCGCTTGCCTAGCATGCGCAAGGCCCCAAGTTCGGTCCTCAGCCCTGAAAAATAAAATAAAATAAAATAAAAATAACTACACCAGTCTATGCATTCCCTCAAATGCAGATACCTTCTTATAATAGCAATACGCAACTAGCATGAAATGGGATCTCCTCCTGTTCCCAATATTTTGTTTTTTAAGAGACAGAGCAGCTGGAGCAGTGGCTCAGCAGTTGGAGCGTTTGTCTGGCAAGGTTCAAACCTCAGCACCACATACACAGCTAAGTGTCAGAGAAACAAAGGCCAGATGAAAAACTCAACACAGCTGGTTCTCCCTTTCTCACTCTCTCCCTCTCTTTCTCTTACTTAAAAGAGAGAGAAAGTTAATGTGTTATTATTTTTTAATCTGGTTCTGGGAATTGAACCCAGGGTACCCTTCACCCTGGCCCAATATTCTTTTCTCTTCACATGCTTGGCTCCTTCACAGAACTCTCCATTTCCCTATTCAGGTCCGAATTCAGCATCCTCCTTGGGAATTTTCTGCTAGAGTGAAAGCCAAAGTCCAGAAGTAAAGTTTCAAACAGAGGACACAAAGGGTCTCGCAGAACCACATTTTAACACTGCCCTACCTCAAGTGGCCCTACAAGCCCAGATTACCACTCTACACTGTTCACAGCATTAAAATGCACACAAGACACACAGTGCGTGAATACATATGAATTTTCATTTTCTCCAGAACGAAATACAAAAATGAGAAGGGTTTCCCCTGTCATGATGAACTCAGAAGTCTCTCCTTCACCTAATAAATATGAAGGACAAAAATTGTAAAGTGACAACACCCAGAATAATTTAATATTAAAATGATCCAGCTGTCACACATTCATCCAGACCTAAGACTTTCTGAACAAGTAGAACTGAGTGCAGAAAGAAGGCCAGAAATCATGACAAAACCTGTTTAACAAAACAAAAGGCAGCAGGGAAAAAGCAGCGGAGGCAGCGGCCAGGTACGGTGCCCCCGCCTGCAATCCCAGCTACTCGGAGACCCAGGCAGGAAGATCCTAAATCCAGAGACAGCCCAGGCAACTCAGCAAAACCTTGTCTCAAAAAGAAGAATGCTGGGGGTGTAGCTCAGTGACAGAGTGCCATTGGGTTCAATCAAAAACACTGAAAAAAAAATAAAAGATAGGAAGAAGAAAACAATAAACAAACGCCGTGGGGACGTAACAGTGCCTACCTAGCAGGTGTGCCGGGTAACTTACGGCACAGGGTACACAACGGCTGTAACAGCTTCGATACTGTGACAGGCTGAATAATACCCTCAGAGAGGTCCAAGTCCTAGCCTCTCCCCACGCCCCTATAAATGGGGCCTTCTTTGGAAATGAGGCCTTCACAAAGCCTTACTTAAGGGTCTCAGGGAAGAGATCATCCTGGATTTAAAGTGGGTCCTAAATCCAATAATTGTTATCCTTCTCAGAAAGAGGAGAGGTAGGTTTGCGATGCAGAACTGCAGAGCGAAGAGGGCCATGAGAAGATGGAGGCAGAGTATCACAAAGAATCCAAAACCAAGGCCAAGGCCACAAGAAGCTGGGAGTGGGGCGAAGCAGGGCTTCTCCTCTGGGCCAGCACAAAGAACGAGCCCTCCTGCACTTTGGCTCTTGCCTTCCGGCCTTCAGAACTGCAAGAGAATAAACTTGTTTTAAGCCACTAAGGCTGTGTAATTTGTAACAGGAACCCTAAAGAACGAACAAACAAAAGAGAGAAGAGACAAACTAACACAAGCGTTAGCATGGATTGGTCTGAAGGCACCGAAGTACCTGCATAAACCTGTTTGCAAAGACTCTGGGAGTTTGAAAACAATGCCTTGCTCTCCTGATGTAACGAACCTCAGGACACAAGTCTGGAGTGTTTTTAAATACTATTTAAGTAACAATGCTACCATCCCAAAGATGCTTCCGTTGTGAACAAATAAAAGGTGGTGCAGGAGTAAAAGGCGGAGGCCCGAACTTTCTCTTACAAGAGATTCAGAGGAAAATCAAGTTTTCTTTCATTATATGGTAACACATGCCTGGCAGACTAAACCTTTTTAAAGAAAAGGACACAAACATAAAGACCCTTACCCTGGTGGAATGGCACTGTCCCACTACCAACTAATCAAGCAGTCATCTGAGAGCATTTGATTTTCCAGAGACTCCATCTTTCAGGAAATTTTATTTTTCACAATAGATAAATCTGCATCTTAGTTTTATGCACTGATGTCTAAAACTATGAGAATGCCTCAGAAAATGGATCCCTTCTCATGGTGTTGACAAATCAGGTTTGGGTTGTTAAAGCTGCTGCAAGACTTAACCATTAGAAGCCCATCTAAATAATAGGTGGAACAAGGTGAGCTGGGCACCACGTACCTCCCATAAAGTAGCAATCGATGAACAGACAGCACCCAACTTCATACCCTAATAAACAATGATGCAGACCTACTGCAGTCTCCATAAAGATCTTCCTAATTATTCTGGACTTGACTGACATGCAATTTGCTCCCAAATGATGTGATTTCTTATTAGACAGCAATCTTCATACAAGCATCTATCAACAGATGAATGCTGAGTAAAAGCCAGGCAAAAAGTGCATGTTGTACGGCTCTTCAGGAACAGAAAGCAGGTCAGTGGTTTCCCAAGCAGGGTCCAAGCAGGGTCCAGGAAGAGAAGAGGGAGAGGTCAGAAGGGAGGAGAAAGGGGCACAAGGAAACTTTTGGGGTGATGGATATTTTCATTTTCTTGATTTCAGTGACAGCTTCACAGGTGTATACAAATGTCAATACTCATTAGGGGCTGGAGCGGTGGCTCAGTGGTTACAGCGCTTGCCTGACATGCTCAAGGACCTGGGTTCAAACCCCAGCACCACGTACACAATGAAGTGTTGGTGCAATGAAGGCCACGTGAAAAACTAAATAAAACTGATTCTCTCTCTCACTGTCCCCCTCTCTCTTTAAAAAAAAGAGCAACTCACTACTGCACAGTTTCCATATGTGCATTTTGTGACTGTCAGCTATACTTCAATAAAGCTAAAATAAAAGAGAAGAAATTTTTCCAGGGGGGAAAATCCCTGATATTAAAAATAAACCACAAAAATTCACTTCAATTGAATTTAAAGCTCTTTCAATTGCTTCCCTTTATCTTGCCAGCTTCTGAAATTAAGCTTCTTGGGTGCCATTAATAGACGCTGCCTTCACTTGAAAGTCATTCACTCCCACAAAATCTTTGTTTCTCCCTCCTTGCACCTCGGAACTCTTCTTCACTCAATCAGACGCTACTTGCTCAAGTGCTTCCCAGTTCACAAAAGTGCTCCCAACCTTCTTGAAACCAGTGCTGAGAAACAGACTCCTGCCAAGTACATATTTGCAGTAAGCCACTGTGCAGATGACAACACGAAGCAGCACAGCGGTCATCGGCCAAATCTGAGTGAAATTCACGTGACCAGGCTCCGACCACACACGCTCCTCACCCTCGCCACGCTGCCAACCTGCGGCTGCATCAGCCACCTGCAGATGATGCGCTAACACCACCTGCACCTTGTCTGTCACCATCTTAAGTTGTGTCTGCAAATGCCCAACTCCTGGAAATCCAGGAAGATTAGAATATCGGAAACCGAACTGCACATTTCCACTCCAAGTGCCCTCTGTCTTCCGTGGCTCCGGAGGTCCACACCACGTCTACGTGCGTGTGTCTGATGCCACCTCTTGCTTTCCCTCTTCTTAGTCCCCGCGGTGCAGTAAAAACTTGGGCCTAACCCAAAGAGAGGTCGGGCTTCCG
This sequence comes from Aplodontia rufa, assembly GCA_004027875.1. Classification (NCBI taxonomy): domain Eukaryota; kingdom Metazoa; phylum Chordata; class Mammalia; order Rodentia; family Aplodontiidae; genus Aplodontia; species Aplodontia rufa. The sequence continues at coordinate 7,272 of PVKS010026059.1, read as the reverse complement.
CCTCAGCTTCTGCAGTGATCCGTGTCATCCGTGATGACAGTGCTTTGGTTCAGGCAGGGCAGGTCGTCCCTGATAGTCAGAGCTTGGGGGCTGGCCACATCACATGGACCAACTACATGTTTTAGGATGGCAACTGAGGGTCACAAGGTGTCAGCGGAACAAGACACTGAGTTCAACCACACAGACCAGCAGTCAGCCATGCAGAAGTCTTGAAGCCCCAGTAAAACTTTGGGTACAGAAACTAGCACGAGTGCCCCTGGCCTGCAATACTCAGTGGCACACTGCCACGCATCAATGCCGGGAGAGTAGCATGTCCTGAGGACAACAGGAGCCACGGTCTGGAACCTTCCCAGACTGCCCTCTGTTTCCTTCAATCTGCATTCTTTTCCTGTACTATACGGCAACTGTGACCGTAACAGCTCTCAGGAAATTCTGTAGAGTCCTGATGAACTGGGGAACCTGAGGGTGTGGGGAACCGCTGGACTTGGACAGTCTGATGGACCGTGCCATTAAAACTACATGTGGCCTGCCTAACTCCTGTATGTGCCTCATTTGCCACAAGTTCTACCAGTTCTTCATCTACAAAGACTTGGACCCAACACCTCCATGTGACGGTCACCAACAGTTAAGCAATGGAACAATATTTTCTAACTGTGGCCTCCATGCCCTGAACCTCTTCAGAGGCTGCTTTAAGAACGAGAGTGGACGGCTATGATCTTAGAAGCCGCATGGTTATATTTGAAAAGCCAAACCATGGCACCAAGTGACCTTAGGAAAATTATTTAACCTTTCTGAGTCTCCCTGTTGAAACTGCAGAGCGAAATTAACCACTTTCCAAAATAATTACGAGGACTAAGAAAAGATGGGGAAAGACTAATCTAGTGTCTGCCACATATCAGATCCGCAAAAAATGATAATTCTTCTCTTCAGTTACTGACAATTATAAAAGACCACACTCTCTCCTACAGTTTCTCTCACTCAAGTCACTTTTTAATCAGGCTACCATTATGTTAAAGAATAACATCTCTCAAGCACATGAAGATCAAAGTCGCTGGCTCGCATGGACATTAAGAAGCATGGCTATCATCTCTGGTTCTGAAATCATCCTGGGAGCAAAAAAAAAAAATCCAACCACGTCCACTAAATCTTTTCTCACAGTACTTCTGAATTTTCATCAGTCTCCCAATTCGTATAAAGTGCCTACACTTTACGGGTCCCTGTTCTCTTTCCTCACCCTTCTCCTCCATCTGCACTGCTTTCTCAAAGATGATCCAAATCCTTTACCTCCTTGGAAAAACAGTACCATAGCTCATAGTTTTCCAACCAAAATGCATGTGCACTGCATGGGTTATAGAAGTAATACGATCTCCATGCCCTCCAGGCAGCAAGGGCAGGGTTTGGGACAATGGGGAAGCTATACAGATAGCCTTGGGCTGTGAGCAGTTTATATCAATCAGCTACACAATTACCAGGATGTGAAAACGACTCTGCAGCAGTGCCCTAAACTCACCCTAGAGAAATCTGCTTCTTTACCCATCATTTTGAACACATATCATTTAAGTAGCAACCCCACTGGGTAGGTGACAGTAAGATACAGGTAGTGGAAAGAATATGGAACTTACAAGTTATTAGGCCTACTCCAGCTCTGTAACCTTGGGCAAGTCACAACTGTTCTGTCTTCAGGAATAAAAAAGACACATGCACATCCCTCAAGGAATAAGGTGTGTGTGTGTGTGTGTGTGTGTGTGTGTGTGTACATATATATATATGCATTCTCTTAATGGTAAGGTTCAATTCCATAAAGAACATGTGAAAACTCAAAACGTTAGTACTGGTTATTACTACTAACAAATGGTCCTCGAATTAAGTGGCTAATAGTATGATACAACTTGCTAAAAGAATTCGAACTGAGAGGCATCCAGGGCCCCGCGTCCACCTTGCTACCAAAACTGTTGTCTCTTATTTGTCCAACTGCATTTTCAAGGTGTCCACAGCACTGTAAAGCACATTCCTGGGAAACCAACATGAATAGTTTTAGCATCAGCATGTAATTTTTCCAACACTTTACACCTAAGTATGAAGAAGTCTTCCAGGACCTGGTGATTTACTATGCATCATCTTTCCAAGTTCAAAAAAGTTCCACAGTACTTTTAATCTACTCTCTAGATTTACACTTGCACCATGAACATCTGATTACCTATTTACAATCCATAAATCCTACCTGAGAGATTCTTCCTGTGAAAAATTTCCCAGAGGCCATATTTACTAAAGTGGTAATAAATATGTTATTTTGATCTGGGGACCCTTAGAAATGGCAAGAAGTCAAAAGGTGATGTGTGGGTCTCACTCTCTCTTGGTACATAAAGTCTTGAAGCTGTCAATTACCTGACAGAGTGGTTGGTTGGAAAGAGAAGACCCTCTGGAAGAATCAATAAATAAGGAAGAAATAAGGAAGAAATAAGTCAGCGCGACCACAGGGGACACAAAGTCCACAACTGGAATGTGATACTTAGATGCACTGTCCCCTTATTATGAAACTGCCTACCTCTCCAAGGTCACCTGCCTTCCACAGTCTCCTCTGGTCATATGAAGCAGGAAGAACCACACTGTCTTCCACAATTCTTTGCCGCTGCTAATACTGTCTCTAGAGCATTCCCTTCTCCTTTACCGGGGCATCATCTACACTTTCTTCAAGGCACACTAGACTGCAAGCTTCCTGAGAGCAGAAATCATACAGTTGTGCTGAAGGCAGCGCCTGGCCCAGCAGATGCTCAATAACCGATTGAGCGGCAGGGTGACTGGAAGCATCCCGTCTGAGCAGCTCAGCAGCTGAGTCCGTCCCACCACCGACCCACACACTTGACAGCCCCCTTTTCCCTGCTCCCGTGCTAGCCCGTGACTAATTCCGCCACCATGTGGTTCCCGCGTGCAGTAATTACCTGCGAGCTCTACCAGGGCACCGATAGTAAGATGATGTCACCCTCGTCCCCAGAACTTTGCACAGCGCTGGAGGCACAGGAGGGAGGCTCCACGGGTGGTGCTGGCTCCGCGGCCGAGCTCCTGCAGCGCGAGCCCCACGCCTGCAGCTCCGCGCGCCCAGCCCCGGCTGCCCTCCAGCCAGGCGGCACCCAGCCCTCCTCCGCACTCCCCAGCCCCGGCCCCTGCGCTCCCGCCGCCGCCCCGGTGGACCCGAACCCCGCTGCGGGCCGCGGCGCCCAGGGGCGGAGCGCGGAGCGGCGGCGGGCAGGCGGGGGCTGCTGCGCCGCCCCGGCGCGGGCTCCACCTGCCAGAGCCGCCGCACCGCTCTCCGCGCCCGCCCGCGCCGCCGTGCCGGGGAGGGGTCCCCGCCGGGCCGCCAGCCGGCTCGCCCAGGCGCGGCCCCGGGATGCGCGGCGCGGGGACTGCGGCTCCGGGCACCGTCCCGCGGCCCTGCGGCCTCCGCCGACCTCCTCGGCCCCGCGCCTCCCGCCCAGCGCCCCGCGGGCTCCGGGGCAGCGGGGCGCGGGCCCGGCGCACGGCGCACTGACCTGGAAGTGCAGCGCCATCTTCCCGGGAGGCGGCGCCGGCCGCAGCCCGAGCGCCCGAGGGCAGGGAGGAGTCGGGCGCGCGCAGCCCGCCGCCGCGGGGTCCCTGCGCCGCTCCCTCGCTTGTCCCCCTCCGCTCGCGTCCGCGTTCCGGGCGCGCGGCGGGCGGGGCGGGGCGTGGGCGGGGCTTCGCGCGGCGGGGGCGGGGCCTCTGGCGAGGTCCGCCAACCGCCCTCAACCGCTGCGGCCGCGAGGGTCGTGACCTCCGACCCCGCCCTTGACCCCAACTGTCAGGGAGGACGTGGCCCCTTAGGTCCGCAGCGGGTCCGCCCAGGTCATGCACAGGCGTCACTGTGGCCTCTGGCTCCCCCAGCGCCGGGGATGCGCTGGTCCCCAACAGCCGCCGCCCTCACGCCACCTGCTACCCAGGACTCCAGCCCCCCAGCCCCAACTAACGTTGCGGCTTTAGAATTTTTACAAAAAATTGGTTAAAATTAAGCTGAGCATCTGCATGGTGTAAAATTCTGGCTTAGCTCTACGTCCTCGTCTGCAGTTTAATTTAATACGAACTTGTGTTTTGCACCTAGTGATTCCATTGGCATGAGGATTGATTGGAATAAAATGAGGTCAAGGTCACTCCTTTCTGCTGCTCTTCCTTTCTGTGGAAGTTCAGCAATCCCATTGGGGGGGCTTGAACTTTAGTACTTAAAAGGGAAAATAGCTTAAATATGCCTTATCGTTCAGGTCTACTAACTCTAGGGCTTTTTTTTCCCAAATCTTCTAGCAAATTCTGCTTTGGTTAACTTGAAAGCATCACTATTTCATCTTTTTTTAAAGGATAGTTTTGCTGGGTATAAAACTCCACACGGGCATTTTTATGATTTTTCCAGCCTTTGAATAGTTAAGAGATGTTCTTCCATTGTCTTCTGGTTGTCATTTTTTCACTGGAAAGTCAGCCATCAGTCTGATTGCTGATCCTTTGTCATCTCTGCCCCCATCCCAGCTGCTTAAAAATGTTTCTCTCCGGAGTTTAGTAGTTTGGGTTGATGTCACTAACTCCGTGTTTGTGTGTATTGTGTCTTGGCAAGCAGGTCTTTAAATATTGCTCTGTCTCCTTTTCACCCTCACTCCCTACACCCCAAATTCAGTAACTCCAATTGCATGCATGTTAGACCTTTTTGCTAGATTACTTCTTACACTCTTCTGTTTTTATTGAGGTGATTTGGGTTTTGTCTTTTTTTATCTTTGTACTTTACTCTGGGTGCTTTGCGATGACCTATTGCCCATGCTGTACAAACTGCTCCACTGTGCCTGAAATATAATACAGCCCCTCTTGAATTATTAATTTTATTTATATTTAGTTTCAGAATTTTCATTTAATGCCTCCTCTTCCATTTTTAAAAATCTTTCTCTTTCCTCTATTTTCTTGAAATTTTAGTCATATTATTTAAAATCCTATCCAGTAATAGGAATATTATAGTCATTTGCATCCTCCAGATTTTTTATATTTAGCATTGTTTTGTTTATTGTCTCTTCCCTCTCCCATGTCTCAAATTTTTTTGAAAATTCACTGTGGAGGAAAAATTATAGAAGTTTCTGGATAATATCAGCTTTCTCTAAAATTATTTTCTTAAGTTAGTAGGCAGATAGAGTAGAATACCTTAATCCCATTGAGGCTTAGTTTTAGGCTTTCCAATGCTGGTTTACTTCAATTTTGTCCTTAGTCCTAGGCCTTTCTTAGGACTTACAACTAAAGTGCTTCAGTGTTTACCAAGCCCCCCAAACCTGGTGGAACTTGTACTGTTTCATCAGCATTGTTCAGCTAATAAAATCTCAAATTTGACTCTTTAGGTGCTAATGTTCCATTGGATTTCCTGAAGTCATGAAGTCTCCCTTTATGCCTGTGCATCTTAGGAATACTTGATGATTTACAGAGAATTTGTAGACAGATTTTTGGGCTCACATTCTGCCATTTCCTTCTCTGTAGGATTTTGGCTCTTAAATCCCACCTGCATTTGTTCCCAAATTTTGACCCTTAAATACCGCTCAAATTTGTCTCCAAACTCTGCTTCTAGCCTATGGAGATTGCTGCTGTCTATCTCTGTTAGTGCTCTGGGGGTGGGGGTGCTGAGGTGAATATAGAACTTGCCTCTTGTGACTTAATTCTCTCAAGGATTGTGCCAATTAAGTTCTGCCTTCATTGGTTGTACTCTAATGCTCTCATTTGTGTGTGTGTGTGTGTGTGTGTGTGTGTGTGTATTTTTTAACTTGTCTGGGGGTGATGTGTGCATACCCACATGTGTATAATTGCTGATACACAAATACAAATACACTCACAATTTGTCATGTTTGTATAATTGTCCTGTTTCCATAATTGCTTCCAGTGGGAGGTCTAATCCAGTTGAAGATACTTCATTCTGCCCAGATTGTTTGAAGCTTCCAATCTTGGCCCTCAATTATCATATCTTATCTATAACACATGAACCTTCATGTTCACAACTCAACTCCTAGGTCGTAAAAGTTTTTTCAGTACTCCATCTTTTTCACTCTTATATCCCAGAGTTCCTGCCTGCTATATACTAATTTATATTTCCAGGTCTCAAGACTTTGATATCCAGTCTTAGCTGTGATTCCTGCCTTCCAACATTTCCAACTCCCACCCATAACACCAATGATGTTTTCTGACTGCCCTATCACAGCCATCATACAGTTCTGCATTATTATAAGCCATCAGTGCTTTTGTCTAAAACACAACCACCTTGTAAGGCTATTATTTTAAAGTTACTTTTCAATCAGCTTAATTTTTTAGGTCCTGGAGGAGGAACAGTTACTTCAGTTTTGAACACTGGAATTTTTTTTCACTGCAAAATATCTTTGGCACACATGTGGGGTTGTGACAAGAACAGTAGAAAAGGCTGAGTAACCTGTGAATTCACCAGGTAGTTCTAGAAATGGAAAGCCAGACATTTTCCCCCTGGAAATGACTGCTGAAGATTTCTGTTTCAAATAACCCTTTCTTCTATGATTGTCTATCAACAAAGTATCATTTAACATCATATTTTTGTCAGTTAATAAAATTTAAGATATAATTATATCACTACAGCTATTAAAATCATCACAGAAGATGCTCCAGGATGTCAAATAATTCATTTCTATCACAAAATTCAATTAAAGGAAGGACATTTAGAGCCCTTAGGAATTACAAAATTATCTTCTTTATGACAACTAGCCTTCTAAAAAAAGACAGATATTTGATCTTTGTGCTTTTTCAGAGGGATTCAGTTGACATTTGTAATTCTGGTACCTTAGGAAAGTCACCAGATTTCTGTGTTTTGATTTGCTATTCCCAAGATCAGGATGATAATAAATCTATAATACAAAGAGTATTAGAAAGCAGTAACATGAAATGAGACAGCAGCACACGGTGACTAGGAAATCACACTCTGGATTCAAATGATTTGGATGGATTGGGATGCAAACTACCCCACTTACCAGCTGATAAATAGTTATTTCACCTTTCTCTGTGTCTTTATTTCCTTATCTGTGAAATGGAGATATAGTGATGCCTATCTCATAATTTTCCGATGATTAAATGAGTTAATAGCTAAAGTATTTAGGAAATAAGTGTCATATAAATAGCAATTATTATCAAGTAATTTTATATCATTCTTTGGATAAAACCAAAGAAAAACTTGTGATGCAATGAGAAATCATATCCAAACATATCTGACTAGATCTTGTGCAGACA
>PVKS010026058.1:0-29093 GCA_004027875.1 Aplodontia rufa | reverse complement strand
TGGTTCAGCCACTCTGGAAAGCAGTGTGGAGACTCCTCAAAAAATTAGGGCTGGAACCTTATGACCCAGCTATCCCACTCCTGGGTATTTTCCCAAAAGAGTTAGAATCAGCATCTTATAGAGAGAAGTCTTCATCAATGTTTATAGCAGCTCAATGTACTATAGCTAGACTATGGAACCAACCCAGATGCCCCTCACTCGAGGAGTGGATTCAAAAACTTTGGTACATATATACACAATGGAATACTACTCAGATATTAGAGAAAACAATATTATTGCTTTTGTGGCCAAATGGATGGAGATTGAAAAAATCATGCTAAGTGATGTATCCCAATCTCAGAGACTCAAGGGCTGAATGTTTTCTCTCATTTTTGGGAGGTAGACTACAACTGGAAACAGTATATTAGACAGCTAAGCTAATAATAACCTCAACATGTATGGATTTTTACACAAACAGGGGGACCCTTGCCTAGGATACCTGGAGACGTAGGGAAGGGGACAGGGAGGGGGGAGAGATTAGGAAAGATATCTAGGGGACTGGAGGGAGGGAGTATGGGGGAATCATCTCAGAAGGAGATCTCTGACCTCCACAAGAAGTCCATGTAACATGAGGGTTCTTTTGTGGGAAGCATAGAACCATGGGGAACCCAAGGAGGGCAACCATGACATGGCATCAGCCTTGGCTAACTATGTAAATATGCATTTGTTCTTGATTGTTTGATAATGATTCCCCCTCAATTGTAAGTCCATATTCAACTAATAAAAAATAAATTGATGTAATTATTGTGGTGATTATAATCAGTATATACATTAGTTATGAACACATTTGTGGCAAAAATCTCCAATATTTTATACAGACCTCATAGATAGTGAAAATTCAATCACATGTAGATTAAACAGCATGCTTATTAAGGTAAAAAAATAGAAAACAAAGCAAGGGTATTTATTGAAAATACAGAGGGCAGAGTAAGTGGTCACTAATGGTTGCTTTTGGAGTATATTTAATTATCAACTAGAGTTTAATAAAAATATTAAGAAGCTACAAAAATGAAGTTGGATTTTATATAAAAAATGCAATCAATTCCACCAGCCTAGTTTTATTCTAACACTTTATTGAACCCATACAATCATGATATTAGTTTAAAAGTGTAATGAATAATACATTCTCAGTTGTATAGAAATCCACATGCATTTCATGATGTTCGTCCAGAAATACAACGCCTGTATATGAAACTGGTACAGCTGACATGAGTTGCTTAGGATTTGGAAGTCTCAGCTGCTAAGAAAATCATGGCTGGAAATACTGGTTGTGTGTTGGGTAATGAGGAAAGGGAGATGAGACAGAAAACGGTATATTAAGTGAGAAGAGGAGGACAATAGAAGCAGGTGCATGAGAAGTAAGAAACAGCATGGGAGATTATTGCTCAGGGGAATTTTTAAACTGACCCTTAAATTCTTAGGCATTCTGTTTAAATTTTTTTTTAAGTTCTTACAAAAACAGCAGGTTCTCCAATGTGCTATTTCATTGAAGAAAACCTGTGATGGTCTTTAAAAAATGTATTTGAAAAACATTTTTGGGCAGTCATTATGTGTGACAATAATGGAAACAAAATGGAATATATTCAATATCTCTGCTTTGATATGAAATGACAAGTACAGATGGATACAAAAATAGTTGCTCTGCAGCTATGAATCTAAACTTACTGCTCAGTTGTTTTCAAAATGTTTAGCTCAAGTCTACTGTTTTCAAAAAAAAATGTACAGAGCAGTGTCAGGGATATATTATAGAGCCTGAAAGTGGTTTCAGAAACAATCAAGATATTATTACTAGAGTCAAAAGGATTTTGGAGATGTGTTTGGAAAAGTAGAAACTTTCATTATGTTTCCTATCTGAAGTACATATATTGTTTACAATAAATTCATAAAGAAAGTTTATGAACAATTCATGGCATCAAATTGTCATTGAAGATAAGTTGAAGAACAATTTAGCCCGTATATACCTGCTAAAGTCCTCATTATTGATGTTAATACAAAAATTAATGTTTCAGAAGGGCACACTGATGCCTCAACTCTTCTGTGCTTTTATTTGGAAACTTTCAGCACAAATAGTATGATAGGACTAAAAGCATTTAGAACATGAATATAATGTTGTAAACAGTGATTTAGTAGTCACTTGAATTTTCACAAACCTTTGTATATAAACAAATAATTAAAAAGGAAAGACATTTCTCCTTTAATAAATAAGATTTCCTCCTTCAAGAGTTGGAGATAATAATAATCTAGTGAGATCCTACTACAGCGAATGCCACATGGTAGTTTTTTGTTGTTGTTGTTGTTTGTTGTTGTTATTTTGTTTTTTCCATATATTTGGGGGGGTTGTAATTGGGGTCATAAATGAAAATTATATTTTCTTGGTGAATTATCCCTTTTAGTATGATAAAGTGACCCTCTTTGTTCTTTCTGACTAGTTTTAGTTGGAAATTAATTTTGTCCGAAATTAGAATTGCTACACCAGCTTGCTTTTTTGGGCCACAGGCCTGGTAGACATTTTGCCATCCTTTCACTTTTAGCCTGTGTCTATTTTTGAGTGTCAAATGTGTCTCTTACGGGCAACATATTGTTGGATATTGTTTTTTGATCCAGTGGGTCAGTCTGTGTCTTTTAATTGGAGCATTGAGACCATTCACATTCAAGGATAGAATAGATATGGGAGGCTGATTCACAGACTTTGTATCAATTACAGAGTTTTGAGTCATCTTGAAAGTCAGTTTTTGTATAGTGTGATTATTGACTGGCCCTTGTTTAAGGATTTAGCATATCATTGGCATTATCTTCTAAATGGAGAACATCTTTGAGAATGTTTTGTAGAGCAGGATTTGTGTTCATGTATCTTGCTAGCTTGAGTTTACCATAGAAGTTTTTAATTTCCCCTTCAAATACTTGAAGCTGAGTTTTGCCGGACACATTATCTTTGGGTTGAAATTGTTATTTTGCAACACTTGAAAGATATTGTTCCAAGCTCTTCTGGTCTCCATTGTTTGCTCTGAAAAATCCATAGTGATCCGAATTGGTTTGCCTCTGAATGTGATTTGGGGCTTTTCTCTAGTAGCTTTTAGAATTCTCTGCTTGATTTCTCTGTTATTCATTTTGTATATGATATGTCTTGGCATGTTTCTCAATTGATTAGGTCTATTTGGAGTTCTACAAGTTCTTGCATGTGATAATCCAAATGGATAGTAAAATGAGGGAAGTTCTCACTTATGATTTCACTTAAAATGTCAGTGCAAAGAAGTTGCCTTGTCCAAAGTCATATAGGTCATAGTTGATGTGAACAGAACTTTAGCTTTGAACTTAGATCCATAGACTTCAGATCTACCAAGGTTCCATACTAGGAAAGTCCTCTGCAATGTTCTTCCACCAAGCCTAGATTTTCTTGGCTTGGAGCATTCATGTAACTGAATCTGAGAATAGCAAGTGTAATTGTTTATATTCAGGCAGAGCTAAAAATGTCAGTTTTAGCCCAATAATATTTTTAATCCTAAGTATTTATTCTATTCCCACTTTGAGCAAAAACTAAACCCCTTCCCTGTAGAATAGCATAAAAAATGACCCACCTTAATAATTATTGTCTTAAAATAATTTGATTTTATACAAGAAATTATTAGCAATTATTCCAATAATTTATTAAACACATTTGAGAAATCAATTTCCCATGACATATCAAGAGAGTCCAATATTATAAACTTATATATATATATATATATATATGTAGTTAATTTTATTTTTATCTTAGGGCAAACAAAAAAAGCTATAAATTAAGAATGAAGAACCACCTCCTGCCTTAGCCTCCTGAGTTGCTGGGATTACAGGCATGGATTCTTGATTTCTACTTTGTGAGTTCTATTTCTTACCTGCCATGTCTCTATTATCTATATTTTCTCTATTATCTAGAATTTTTGGAGAGGAAAAGACTCCAGTAAGGAAGTAAGACACTGAAGATCTTAACAGAATTGAAAGAAATGAGGGCTGGTACAAAGGAAACTGAAGAAAAAAGAAATTTTGTATTTCAATATAATCCAGCAGCAAAATTTATGTGATGGCATGCTTGAAGTGGTATTAAAATGGGGTTTCAAAAGGTAATTTAAGCCCACAATTCAAAAAAAGTTCAAATTAAGCTTCTGTGTGGAACATCCGTTATAATTTAGATCATCATAAATTGCCTTTGTATCTTTTCCTATATATCTCTAAATACTTGACCTATCAACATCAGTCCACTGAGGTACCATAGCAGCTTCACTTCCTCTTCCCTCAGTAAGGGCAGCATGTGTTCTATATCCAAGGACTCATATGATGCTTGTCAATATGTCAAGAAAGGTCTCATTGTTCTATGCTACTATTGCTTCTGTAATTGGTAGGGATGCAGTAAACAGAATTCAAAGAAGATTCATTTCAGGGTAGAAATAAGTGATTGATGACACCAGCCTATTCAATGAAGTTGAATGGATTTTTACAGTGACTGTCCACTGAAGGAAACTGTCCCCTTGAGGAGATATTGGTCAATATCTGGTGATACGCTGGATTGCCATAATTGGAGTATATTACTCTGATCAGTTAACCACGGTCTAGGGATGCTTCTAAATTTCCTATGATGAATGCACATCCCTCCATTAAATATAAGTGTCCTATTCAGATAAAATATGTTTCCCATTCACCAATAATGCTGAGACTAAGAAATCCTAATTAATTATGTTACCTGGATTTAAGACTTGGCAATGATAATTCACTCTATGAAAAATAAAAATACTAAAATCCTGCAGATTGGTTCAGCCATTCTGACAGAGTGTAGAGAATCCTCAAAAAATTACAGGTGGGCCCTCCATACAGTCCAGCTATCCCTCTTCTGGCTATTTTCCCAGAGGAGTTAGAATCAGCACATTACAGTGACACAGCAAAATCAATGTTCATAGCAGCTCAATTTATAATAGCTAAATTATGAAACCAACACAGATGCCCTTCATGGGATGAATGGATCCAAAAGCTGTGGTATATATATTTTTTTACCACAGAGTTCTACTCAGCAATTAGAAACAATGATATTGCAGCCTTTAAAGATAAATTGATGACAATGGAAGAAATCATATTGAACATAGTTAGCCAAACCCAGGGAGTCAAGGGTCAAATGTTTTCACTTATTTGTGGAGGCTGGAGCTAAACCCAGGTCTGTGAGAAAGGTAGTCAACCTCATGTACTAGATCCAGCACTAAGGCATAGCAGCACATAATCTAGGGCAACCACAGATATGTAGCACAGGGAGGGGGTAAAGGATAGGTTGGGGAGGAGAGAAGGAAGGAGATTAGGGAGGGATCTAGAAAGATGATCAACAATGCAGGATTCTCTTTACCTCCCTGAGAATCCAAATAATACTAATGCAATCATTTAATTCTGGAAAATTCACAAGCTAACAATTTATATCGTTTGTAGGGGCAAAATATAGAAGATTCAAAACACTGGGGTGTAAGCAATGTGGGGGTAACTCTGGTTTAAGAATATATGCATATCATATTTTTACTTTTTATGCATTTATGATTGCGCAGTATCTCAACTCTAATAAAATTTTTTAAAAACATGGATTAAGAACTCATTACGAAGAAAAGAATCTACAACTTAACTTGATATATGTCTCTACATACAAACATATTTATCTGTATAGGTTGAAAATGGACATTTCATTTGAAAATACATAGTTTTACATAAATGATTGCCCAGTGATTATCCTCAATTACACATACAATTTTGACCAGCAGAGTCAAGAACTTTGAGATATCTATTGAAAGTTAAAACTTTGCAAATTTTGCACTTTAGTCTGCATGAACTGTCATAGAAAGGCATTTTTGTTAAGATACAGTTGTCTTTTAAATTGCTAAAAATCATTGAAGAGGTAACTAACTGCACATTATGCTCTTCCATCAAATGCCAGTTGCAGAACCTTTTTAGACATAAACATGGATAACATAAAGAATAAAAATATTTCTCAAGGGGTATTATAAGTCTATAATTCCTTAGAGGGTACATGTAATGCCATAAATTGTAGGAGCAAACTCAAGCAGTTTAGTCACAGGAACCCTGAGATGAAATTACAGCTTTTATAATCCCCCGAGAGGGTATTCTTCTGGTATAATGCAAACTGTAGTCGTTTAGAAATACCCTGCTCCCGTGGCCCCAGAAAAGTATCATGGTCATTTGAAGACTGAAAAACACTAAGAAGGTATCTGAAAAGTGACTTGAACTCATCATAAGAAAATTAGAAAAATTATATTGAAGTCATTATGGGTACCTACTAAATATAATATGGCATTCTTTCTAACATAAAAGTTATAAGAGACACTTACATAATTACAGCTATAAGAAGAGATTGTACAGGTGGAAACACAAAGATACTAAACTACATATTGCTGAAGCTTAGCCAGCTTTGCATTTAACATATAATAGACTTTTATAGTTGCATGAGAAGACATGTTCTTTACATTAAATGTCAGTAGCTAAATAAGCAAATGCACCAGATTAAAAAGAATAAAATTAAATATCATGGAGTGTTGAAATGCCATAAATTTCACAAAATATTATAATTGTAGATGTACTTAAATGTTGACTAATAAGAACACCAAGTCATGTTTTTCAAGTTGAAAACTCTTGTATTATGAGTTTCTCTTCAATGTGAGTAAGCTACTACAAATTCAAATTTAGTATACTTTGCAAGTATGTTGTAAATATAACCAGATAATACATTCATTTTAAGCAAATAAGTAGGGTCAGTTTTGTATAATAATATTCTTATTTTCAATTAAAGTACTCATAATATTAAATGGGATCTTTAAAAAACTATTTATATAACCTATATCAATGTTTGTGGGACATTTGATATTTTTTACAATTAAAATAAGGATATGAAATGATTAATATTAGAAAATCCTATGTAAAAGGCAACAAATCTCAGATTTTGAACTCACTTTAGTAAGTTCCCTCATTTTTCTTAGGAAGAAATCTAACCATAAATTTCATTAAATTTACATTGTCTGAGTAGATCAGTACAGAGGCCTGATCAACACCATGTTGCACTTAATCTGTAATTTTCATTATTTCCCCAGAAGCCCAAACTGTGTAATAAAAGAAGTTGAAGCAATTTGACCTTGGAAATGAGTTTTTAAAAATTGCATTTGTAAAATGTTTCCTTCCTTTAGCATGTGAAATGACAGTATATGAAGAGTCTTAATGGCCAATGGATAGAGTGAAGCAGAGAGTTTATAGATGACCAGAAATACTGATAGACAACAAATACTCATAAATAATTAGTCAAATCTTGTTGGGTGTTTTATTTTTACAATGGCCACTTAATTTTTCTTCAAAAGCAAACTGAATTGCTTTGCCTAGTAACATTTGAAAGCATGCACTATCCAATTAAAAATATCTAGGACATTATCATCCTATTAATTTTATTTACTGTCATATTAGAAATTGTCATTAATTAATAAGCCACTGACCTATGTAATTCATGGAATGACTTTCAAATATAATCAATATTATCAACATCAATAATGAAAAAGTTCGGACACTTAAATCTTGCATAAAATAAATTTTCTGCATTGCTGATATTAATTTCTATATTAATACTATTAATATGCAATAATTCACACACATAAAGCAATTATTTCAAATGACTTTGAATTAAAATGTCAGTGAATTCAATTGTAGGTTTCATATTTTTCTCTTTTCCAGCGAGATTGGCAAATGGAAATTGTCTCTAAACTTTTTCATTTTAATAAAATATGAAAAAAATGCAAATTTCCAGTTTCATAGTTTTGGCAACTTTTTCTTTTTAAATCCTGTCAATAAACTCTAACATCTGTTATTTAAAGTTATTTAATAAACACAAAGATACACTGATACCTTACAGTAGATAATAAGAATTTTAGGAGAAACTCACATTGCTGAATGAGATAATACTAGATGAAGCCATTTGTGAAAAACACCACCTACTCTGACACATACATATACAGAGCAATTATTTAACTTAATCAAAATGCATTTTTATTGCATGTAAAAGATGGCTGAAGGCAGCCTAGGTTTTGTGGAGAGTCCATGTTAGTTACCTTCCCAGGCTTCTTCTGTGGTACTGCTATCTTCTCAGAGTACTATCTGAGTCTGCAAAACTTACTATGTGTAAAGCACATTTTTATTTCACACTGCATAAAGACTAGAAAAACAACCCCTTTCTCCTCAATGGAGAATTCTTGAAAGCCTTCCATATTTCCATTATCACATAGTTGACTAGAATTTACTCTATAGCCACATCTGGCTAGATGGGAGACTAACAAATGTAATTTTTATGGTTATAATAGTGACCAAGTAAAAACTGGGCTTCTGTTTTGGTCAGCAATTTTGTTGCTGTGACTAAAAGACCCAATAGGATTATTTTAAGATGAAAGGTTTATTTGGGAGTCTCACAGTTTCAGAAGTCTTAGTCCCTGGATAGTCAGCTCCATAACTTGGGACCCCAGGTGAGGCAGGACATCATGGCAGAAGAGTGTGGTAGAGGCAAGCAGGTGAGGAAGGACTCCAGGAAGCAGAGAGAGAACTCCACTCACTAGATACAAAATACTTATCCTAAAGTCACACCCCCAATTACCCACCTTCTCCAGCCACACCCTCCCTGCCTTCAGTAGGCAGTTAATCCCCTGCTAGGGTTAAGGGCCTCATAACCCAATGGATTTACCTCTGAGCCTTCATGCGTTGTCTCATGTGAGTTTGGCAGGGACACCTCCTATCCAAACTATAATATTCTACCCCTGGCCCCCAAAAGCTTATGACAATCTGATAATGCAAAATATATTCAATCCATTTTCAAGAGTCCCCATATTCTCAACAGTTTGAAGATTACCCAAAAGTTCAAGTGCAAAGTCTCTGCTGAGATTCAAGGCAAACACTCAGCATAATCTCCTATAAAATATTCAAATCAGACTTGTCTCTGATCAAGTCCTGCAGCTTTGCTCAGCAGATATTCCATGGTACTGGCGTTTCTTAATATGGGGATGTCCATTGCAGCTTTTTCTTTCTCTTCACATCTTCATGCATGGTCCACTTGGGGGTTGCCTGCAGGGATTCTGATCCTGCTGTGGCTTGCCTTGCCTCAATACAGGCCTCCCTTTGAAATCTGGGAGGAAGCCTCCATGATCCCCTAACTCCAGCCTCCTGCAATACTGTAGAGTTAGCACACATGGTTGACACCAATATCTGCTGCCAACTCAAGCAGTAGCTAAGCCTCCAGCGACAAAGACTGCAGCAATCTCTGAGTGCTTGTGGGGCTGAGCAAGTTGAAAAATGTTCCTAGGCCCTTTGTGCAAGGAGGGTGTCCTACTGATCTGTTCTCAGAGGAATTTTTTACTCCTTTGAGCCTGAGATGGGTGTGGTCTTGCTAATTCCTGAGATGCCCTCAAGCCATCGTTCTGATCATCTCTAGGCAAAGTCTTTAACACTTTTTAGTCTTCAACAACTGCAATTTCTTTAGCCCAAGTTTTACTCTCACCTTTCAAGTACAAGTTTTTCAAATCTTTATGCTCTGTTTTCTGCTCCTGTATATCACCATAAACTTTGTAAAAGTTGCTAGAGATACCCATGCTACTGCCTGAATGCTATGCTGCCTAAAAATTTCTTCTGTCAGAGATTAATAAGTCCATTGCCTTTAGAGTCAGGCTCTTAGAACATCTCCTGACATGGGCACAATACAGACAACTTCTTAGCCAGAGCATAAAAGGAATGGCCTCTAGTCCAATTGCCAATAAAGTCTTCCTTCTCCTCTAAACCTTCATGAGACTTGTCTTTGCTGTCCACAGTTTTACTGGCATTCTGGTTTTCTGAGCTTCCACCAGAATTGTTCATCAGTCTCCACTTACCACAATCTGAAGTGTTTCCATTGCATTGCTAAAGTGCCCAAAATTCCTCCCAGAAGATCAAAAAAAAGCTCCAAAAGCTTCTGAACCTCATGGTCAGGTTAGTCACAGCAGTGACCCCAAACTTGGTATCAGTTTCTGTGTTAGTCAACCTTTCTTTGCTGTGACTCAAAGAGATGACAAGAACAATTTTAGGAGGAAAAGTTTATTTGGGGACTCATGATTTTAAAGGTCTTCCAACTTTATTCCTTGGGGCTCAGGTGAGATTGAACATCATGGTGGAAGACATGGGTCTAGGGAGGGGAGGCAGGGGAGACTCCATGCCAGACATAAAATAAATACCCCAAAGTCATGCCCCAGTGATCCACCTTCCTTCAATTGCTATCTAATCCTTATTGGGATTAACACACTGATTTGGTAGAGTCTCTTATAACCCTATCAGTTCACCTCAGCCTTCCTGCATTATGACACATTAGTTTTGGGAGGACACCTCACATTCAAACCATAACAGCTTCCATTTTAAGGAATAGAAATTTATGTTGAGAATTAACCTTTCACTCTGAAACTGATACAAAGTTGTCTTTGAACAACACTAAACTAAGTAGTTTTAAAATTTTTGACCTAAAGTCTAATTACTATAATCTTATCCTCAGAAGTGCAGCATGCAGAGAGAGCAATATTGGAGCATAATATTGGAGGCCTAGTGAATCTCAAATATTTTACCTAAAATCTTTTGAATCTCAGATATCTTACCTATAATGTGAAAGCTATATTTAACAGATTCAACACAGTGTTCATTCAACAAATACATACCTAGTGTGGTAGCTAATTACTAAAAACTTCATAATGCAAGCATCTCAGTTTATGTTCTAGACACCAGATTAATGTTGAAGAGGTCAATGATCATTTCTTCATTAGTCAGAAATTAAACAAAACATGAAATTTAATGAAATCCCAGAAAAGTATTTGAAGGCCAGCATAGGCCTTTAAACTCTTGAAGGAAGGGGAACACAAAATATCTATTAGAAAGGTAGAATTCCTTCCAAATGATTTTGATAGAGTTGAAAATTATTTTGCCAATGTCAAGACTGTTGGGCTCATTTAGGTCCTCTTTGGTTTTAATTTTAATTGAAATGGATTAGTGGATCACAGTGCAAATTTCATCACCTTTGTAGTTCATGGATTTCCAACGCAGTCTATGTAAATTTGTGAGGAGCATGTCTTTTTAAAAAGATTAGAAGCCTTTTGGCTTACTTAAAGAATGAAAAAAAAATTTCAAACCTTAGTATTAACACAAACTCTCTGATCATAAGAAAGATTGATCATTTTGGAATAAAATCAATAGTGTGTAACATTTCAATCTTGTTTACCCTTGACGATAATGATATTTTTTCAATAAAATCATTTTGTAAAGTAACACTGTGGTGCTTTCATATTAATTTCACATGTGTAATTAACAATCATCTACCCTAATGCTTTGAATTACTATTAATTTTCTCATTAATAATATCTTAAGTTGTTCCATATTCAGAGAAATAAAAACATAATTGCTCCAGTGCTGTACTAGATGTTATTTTATCTCTTTAAAGAATACATAACATTATGGATATTTAGTAACTATTTAATACTTTATTATTCAATTTCTTCAAATGTGTGGAATGATACTAAGTATTAATTGTTTTTAACATATACAGTGATAATGAATAAACAACTGCTTTATGATATTTTTAGTGCTATAATTATATATATATATATATTCAATTTTGTTTATTTTTTCATCTGGCCTTCATTTCTCTGACATATAGTTGTGTATGTGATAATGGGGATCAAACGTGGGTCCCTGTGCATGATAGGCAAGTGCTCTAACCACTGAGAAACCACTCCAGCCCCTAAAGAAAAATATTTTAATCATATAGTAACACATAAACTAAAATACTTAGGATTCTTTCCATATATTCATTTTATTTTGTATTTTTTTCTTAAGCATATTGGAGATATTTGAAAATAACAAGTATTAGAAGAATTTAAAAAGAGTATCTAAATTTTAATTCCAAATATATAAGAAGAAAGAAAAGAATTTTTAAAGAAAGAATGAAATATTACTAATTAATTCAAAAATAAATAAGGCTTTGATGTAGCCATTGTTTGTTCTTCTCTGCATCCCTGAAAATGAAACACTGTAATGAAAAAGCCCAAGATGCAATCCTGTATACTGTTCTGAGGAAGTTTCACCATCATTATCATTTATGTAGCCCCACTTTTTTTTTAGTTGTAAAATGATCAGAAATATTAGAAAATCTTAAGAGTAATCCAAGGAATTCATGCTTTTAGGAATAGTAGGTATTGTGTAAAAATGTGCTTCATGGTGAAATAAATCTCAGAAATTTTGAGACTTTAAACAAGTTAAATTTGTTTTCTTTAATAAAGGATGATACCTTAGAGTCCTTAATATGTTAATGTGAATAAAAATATCTCTGAGATTGGAACTAATAGCATGCAGAATTTTTCAAACATATTGTTAGTTTCTGAATACAAAATACTACAAACTGAGTTCCTCAAAATAACAAAATTTTATTCTCTCACAGTCCCAATGCAGTACATCCGCAACCAGGGGTTTGGCCAGGCCTCGCCCCTTTCAACGCCTTTCTGAGAGGACTTTCCTTTGCTTCTAGCTTCTCATGGCCCAGAATGCTCTTTATGGGTGCCAGAATAACTCCATTGTCTCTCTTTCCATGAACACCTTCCTTCTGCATCTATGTCTTTCCATGCAATTTCCCTTTCTGAGTTTGTCTTTGTAATATCTTCCTCCTGATACAAGGACACCAGTTACATTAGATTGAAGTGTACCATATTTGTGAATAAGGTCACATTCTCAGGTACCAGGTTTAGACCTTCAACATATTATTTTGTAGAAACAACTCAACCCATAACAAATACATAATAATAAAATAATTATTTTCAAATTCTCTACTGAGATCTCCACTCTGTATTCCATAAATGACACTTTGAAAGGTGCTAGACAAGGTCAATGCTTTCTAAAGAGTGGTTCACAGACTTGTACCTGTTCTTCTATGCAATGACTTTATGTTAGGAAATTGAAATTTTCTATAAAATCATACCAAAAGATTTAATTTAATTCTCCCCATTAGTACATAGCTATCATAAATATTCTGCTTGTGTTAGAAAAAGATATTTCCTTGGTTATATACTGGTCCTTAAGCAGCTTATAGAAAAAAAGACTGGCTAAATTCACACAAGTGGGTAAGCATAAGGTATGTACAAGATTTTTGGTTAATAAATCTGCATATTGTAGTTTTAGTCAGCTATTTTGTGGCTGTGACTAAAAGATCTAGATAGAACAATTTTAGTAGAGTAAAAGTTTATTTTAGAACTCACGATTTCTACAGTCTCAATCCATACAAGACCAGGTCCATTCCTTGGGGCTCTAGGTGAGGTAGGACATCATGGGGAAGAGGGTGGCACAGGGAAATGGCTCAAGGCATAGTTCCAGGAAGAGGAGCAACTCCACTTGCCAGATTTAAAACATATACCCCAAAGACACATCCCCAATGACCCACACCCTACCTGCCTTCAGTTTCCAGTTTTCTCTACAAAAGGATTAATTCACTATTTGGGTCAATGTTCTCATAAACCAATCATGTCACCTCTAACCCTTCCTGCATTGTCTCATACATGAGCTCTTGAGAAACATCTCACAGCTGCACCATAATAATCCATAATGGCCATTTTAAAAGATTCATTTCCAGTTTCCTTATCCTGCTAAAAAAAAAAACAGGAAATATGAGCTTTCAACACTCCTGCTTGCATAGGAGAAAGAACCTGTGAAGCTGGAATTGTGGTGATCCACACACAGATCAGGTTTTGAAATCTTCATTCTTAATAAAGCTAAGAGTAGTGATAGAAACAGTCTATAACAATTATCAATGTATGTGATAATGTAGCATATAATACTGGGACATGTGAAGCTCTTATATCCTGACAACTGCCAAGAACAGTTTTCTTTAGAAGGAGAATCAAAATCAATAAAAAAGAATTATAAAACAAAGAGCTGGCTCTTTGAAAAACTAGATAAAATTGACAGATCCGTAGCCAATCTTACTCAAGGAAGGAAAGAATTGAAGAAAATCAATAAAATCACCAATGAAAAGGGAGCAATCAACCACTAACCACACGGAAACATAATGGATTATTAGAACAAATTTTGAAAAAAACTATACTCCTCTAAATTAGATAATCTGGAAGACATGGACAGATACCAGAATCCACATAACAATTAAAAGTGTTCTAAAGAAGAAAAGACCAGGACCTGATGGATTCCCTGCTGAATGTTACCACACCTATGAGGAGGAGTTAATACCTCTCCTTATCAAGCTATTCTAAGAAATTGAAAAGGAGGGAATTCTCCCAAACACTTTATAAGACAATCATAACTCTAATACCAAAACCCAACAAAGACACATCAAAAAAATTATAGATAAATATCCCTGATGAACATAATGCAAAACTCTTTAATAAAATTCTAGCAAACCACATTCAAAAACACATCAAGAAGATAATTCATCACACTCAAGCAGGCTTCAGTCCAGGGATTCAAGGCTGGTTAAACATACGCAAATCAATAAACGTGATACATCACTTAAAAGAATTAAGGATAAAAATCGTATGATCAATAAAAGCATCCATGTATGATCAAAACTTTGGAGAAGATTAGAATCAATGGAAGATATCTTAACAATGTAAAGGCCATATATGACAAATGTTCAGATGGTATAATACTAAACAGAGAAAAGTTGAAATAATTTCCACTAAAGTTGGGAACAAGACAAGCCTGCCCTTTCTCACCGCTGTTATTCAGTATAGTCCTTGAGATCCTAGCCCAGAGCAATCAGGCAAAAGAAGAGAATTAAAGGGATAAGAACAGGAAGAGAGGAAGTTAAACAGTCCCTTTTGGCTGATGACATGATCCTGTATCTGGAAGATCCAAAAATCTCCACAAGAAAACTTTTTGAGCTTCTAGACAGATTTAGTATAGTGGTAGGGTACAAGATCAAAACCCATAAATCAATAGCTTGCCTATACACTAACAACAACGGGGCAGAAGAAGACATCAGAAATTCAGTTTCACACAGAATATTCTCAAAAAGAATAAAATACTTGGGAATGAATCTAACAAGCAAAGTAGAAGACCTCTAATATGAAAATTATCAAACATTGAAGAATATCTGAGAAGAATTAAAGATGTTCCACGCTCTTGGTTAGACAGAATTATTATAATTAAAATGGCCATTCCACCAAAAGCACTATAGAGTTTCAAGGCAATACCAATCAAGATATTGATATCATTCTTTAAAGATGTAGTAAAAGCAATTCATTTGAAACAATAAGAAACCCAGAATAGCCAAAATATTACTAAACAAGAAAGAGGTGTTTTCACAATATTATATCTAAAATTGTACTATAGAGCTGTAGTAACAAAAACAGCATGGTACTTATATCAAAATAGGAATAAACACAAATGGAATAGAACAGAAATTTCTGAGTAAAACCCACAACCCATTAACATCTGATATTTGACAAAGGGGGTCAAAGTGTAGCACAGAGGAAGATAGCTTATTTGATAAATGATGCTGGAAAAAACTGAAAAGCTATTTGCAGGAAGTTGAAGTTAGATCCTTATCTCTCACCAGGCACAAAATTCAAATCAAAATGGATTAAAGAACTAGGAGTTAAACCAGCTACCATACAACTACTAGAAGAAAACTTAGGACCAGCACTCCAGCATATAGAAGTTGGCAATAACTTTTTCCATAATACTCCCAAAGCAAAAGAATTAAAGTCAAGAATTAATGAGTGGGATATTGTTAAATTAAAAAGTTCTGCTCAGCCAGGAATTGGTCAAAATGGGAGATAGTCATGACCTGTATTCCACCAACAGGGGACTAATATCCAAAATTTAGAAAGAACTCAAAATACTTAATATCAGAAACACAAACAATCCAATCAATAAATGAGCTAGAGAGCTAAACAGAAACTTCTCAACAGAGGAGTTAAGCAAGCCAATGAATACATGAGAAAGTGTTCTAAATCACTACTAACCAGAGAAATGCAAATGAAAACTACATTAAAATTTCATCTCACTCCAGTCAGATTGGCAAAGGTAAAAAAATATAAACAGTAACAGATGTTGGAGGGATTGTGGGGAGCCAGGAACACTAGCACATTGTTGGTAGAACTACAGACTTGTACAGCTGCTCTTGAAAGCAGTAAGGGCAATCCTCAAAAAATTATGGATAGATCCACCATACGATCCATCTATCTCTCTTCAGGACTTTACAGCAACACAACAAAATCAATGTTCAAAGCAGCTCAATTTACAATAGCTAAATTATGGAAATAACCCAGATGCCCCTCACTGGTTGAATGGATCCAAAAGCTCTGGTGTATACTCACACACACACACAATGGAGTTCTACTCAGCTATTAGAAACAGAGATATTATGGCCTCTGAAGGTGAACGATGGCAATGGAAGAAATCATGCTGAGTGAAATTAGCCAAACTCACAGACTCATGGGTCAAATCTTTTCCCTCATCTTTTCCCTCATTTGTGGAGGCTAGAACAAACCCAGGCTTTGATGAAATACAAGCAAGCTCTTGTACTAGACCTATCAAAGGTGTAGTGGCCCTTAATCTAGGGGAATTATATAGGTGAGGGAGAGAGAAGAGAGGTGGAGGGGAAGAGAGAGGGAGGAAAGATAAGGAAGGATCTGGTGAGACAATGAGCAATGTAACGTAGTCTTTCCTCCCCCAGAAAAGCCAAATAATACCTATGCAATAATTTAATTCTGGAATATATATGTGTGTGTATACACATGTATATACATATATATGTATGTGTGTGTATATCTTATATATATATATAAAATTGTATATATATATAAGAATCTTATGTATCTTATATATATAGGAATCTTATATAAGAATCTTATATGTATCTTACATATATAAGAATCATATATATAAAATCTTGTATATATATGGAATCTTATATATATAAGATTTTGAATTTTCCAATCATTTAAAACATTTACACATTTATAACTGCTACAGGGGGAAATATAGAGGAGTCAAAAGTCTGGGATGTGGGCAATGTGGGGGTGATTCTGGATTAGGATCAAATGCGTATCACATTGTTACTTTATATGCATTTATGTTTATACAACAACTCAACTCCTTAATTAAAAAATTGGTAAAAATGCACATGTAATTTATGCTTTAAATTATTTTTTTAAAAAGGAGACCATAAAGGATAATGAAAATGAAGACAGATTGATCAGAAAACAGAAGGAAACTTCTCTGATAGTTGTCTATTTTTGTAGTTGTAATTTCTTGTTAGCACTTGTCTGAATTCCTCCCCTGAGGTCCATGAGACAAGTCTCTATTCTAATAACAAACCACCCGTTTTGTTGTAGGTGGTTTCTGTTTTGGGCAATTGAGAAAGTTTGACTGAAATAGCACTTTCTATGTGTCAACCTCATTCTTAACCCCTCCAGGAAGCCACCACTGCCTATGGCAGGTTCATATCCTTGGCATTATTGATACATTGTGCTGGTTAATTGTTACGGGTCGGGTGCCATCTTGTGCATTGTATTGTATTTGGCAAAACTTCTGGCCTCTACCTACCAAGTGCAAGAAGAACCAGAATGCGGCACCCAAAAAAAGTTCTCCAGGCATTGTCAGACCTTCTGCTTCTTCGGAAGACAGAAATGCTCCTCACTGAGGACCAGTGGAATACAGGATAAGTCTAATTTCAACTAACAAAGGCCATAGGAGACTTCATCACATCTTCAGGGATTTTTTTCTTTAATCTCTTATGACACAAATTTGAAGACCTCCTAAAAGTCTCATTAAAGTTGTGGAATAACCAATACTTCTGGTGGCAGATAATACTTCCATCTATTTAAGCTCTGCAGACTTCTCTACTGATGTTTCTAACCCCTTAAATCCATGAGTTCCCCAGAAGCTCCCTTGAAAATTCTCATACCTGGAGCCTTGCTTTATTCATCAGCTCTATATTCTCCTCTGCTTTGTTTATTTTTCTTCTTCTTTCCTTGTTCATAATCATACTGGAGAAACATCCATCTTATCTTCACTTCTACAGAGACACAAAGTTCTTACAAAAGTATACACCAAAATTGCACTCCATACACTCCAAGGCTATTTCTAAGGGGCTCTTGGCCTCTAAGAGTCACAGATATATATATTTATGGATAGACATTTGCGTATTGCTCCACCCAGACTATCTTATTCACCTTTGGCTGTTGGCATGCTGCGAAGAACTTAGATTAATCTCTTTGAGTGAAGCAGGTCCTGAAAGTGTCCAGTTTATCTGATAGAATACATGCATTAAAAGTTAAGTTTTATGGTAGATAAAGAATATGAAAATAGAGCTATTCAGGGTATACACTCAGCAGGTTTCATACTGAAAGGGTGTCACAGCACCTGGGATTGTGGATCCACACCATCCACTAACTTTATTCAATAAATATTTGTTGAACATTTGTTGTGACAGATAGTAGTCTAGGAATTCAAAATACAAAGTTGAAAAATGGACAAAGTTCTTGACCTTACAGAACTTATATCCTTTTAAGGGAATTATACATAAAATTTATCAGTATATAAATAAATTAAAAACCCATCAATGGAGCTGGAGATATGCAATATATATTTTAGATACCCTGGCCTTGGAGAGAGTTTGAAGAGGGAACAATCAAACTGAAACTCTGTGATAAGGGAGAACCATGTGAGGATTTGGAGAAAAACCAATCCAAGAAAATGGTACCTCAGGGGCTAAGTCCCTCAGTGTGACTGGAGACTAAGAAATAAGGATGGAACTTGAAGATGCAGTGGGGGTCAAATAACCTGATAAATTTGTGATTTATTACCATGAGAAACAATGGGGGGTTTAAATATGTGATCACTAAGATGAGGTTCACACTTTATATATGATTGATTTTCTAGAGGTATAACTGCAAAGAAAGAGGCTACATTTCTTTGTTTTTACCTGGAACAATTGTCTCTATTGAACTGTATAAACAGCTGCTGTCTTCTAGGTGTCTCCAGTAATCCCCATAGACATATATCCTTTATTGAAGAATCAAAATTTTATCTCTACTTCTATTTTCATGGATAAGACACTAATAAGGCTATATTTGGAATTTCTTATATGTACCTGAATTTATGGGGCAAATATGGGAAATAGATAAGAATGACAAATAGGTCAATGATTTCACAGCTAGTTTTATAGTCCAATATTAGAAGTTTTGCCCTTTTCTCTGTTAATACAATAGGCAGTGTAGACAACTTGTAAGTATAAATTTACTTTTCATTCCATAGAACTGTTATAAAGGATGCAAAATATCTACAATTTTTTGTCTATTTTTGAAAATTTGTAATATATTGAATAGTGTCCAACACTTAAATTCTGACAAATATTGTCAGAATAGATATCTGAAAACCTTTTTGAAACAAAATGCCTGGAAATGATAAATAGATAAGCTAGTCTCTTAAGCTTATAGTTCAGTTTATGTGAAAATAAAGGACCAAAATCGAAAAGAAAGTCCAAAACTAACTGATATCATCACTGATTCTACAGATAGTGTAATCTTGGCAGACAGAATCTAGAGCTGTTACAGATGACTGTTTTATTGCTAAAACTTAGGGAATTGAAATACATTTAGGTGTGAATTTCAGATACTCTGAAGACCCTGTTATCAGTGAAAATGCATTCAGAAAAAGTAAACATCACAGCAGAAAAAGATTTAAAAAAAAAACTAATCTCTTTGGTTTTTGCTCTGAGTGAGGAATAAGTATTTTCTTTGTAAATCCATAATATTATGCCTGACCTTTTATGGGTTTAGTATTTGAGAATTCTACAAAACACATATATGAAGGCAAACTTAACAGCCCCTGATAAGAAATCAACATAGAGTAGTTCCTGGTAGGTGGTAACCAGGGGCATATGGTAAAAGAGAACCACAGCTCCTTATGGGTCTCACTGGATGTCTCTGGAGAAACCCTAAATGAACACAAATTGATAGTTTAAATTTATATTTAGTGCATTTGATTGATTTTTAGTGTGAAAGAATAGTTAAAATGAAAACAAGGGGCAATCATGAGAAAAGGAAGGAAAGCAGGAAGGGAATTTACATCCAGACACATACTAGTAATATTAAAAGCTAAAGATAATGAGAAGGCCTTAAAACAAAAGACCATTAAGAAAAAATCGATAGCATTTATCAAAATTTAAATAGTTCACACATTACATCTTTTTTAAAATTTTTTTACACACGCTACATCTTTGACCACATTATTTAAAAACAGTATCCCCTCTCACATTCTCTCTTTTCCTTACATATTTTTATATTTCTTATCACATCTATTATCACCAGACATCATATTATTTAAACATAAGTTTGACAATTGCCTTTTTTTTTCTTTTTTCTTTGATTGAACCCAGGGGCACTTAACCGCTGAGCCACATTGCTAGCCCTTTTTATTAATTTTTTTGAAACAGGGTCTGGCTAAGTTGCTTAGGTCCTCACTAAGTTGCTAAGGCTGTCTTTGAGTTTGTGATCCTCCTGCCTCAGCCTTCTGAGCCACTGGGATTACAGGTAATTGCCTTTTGAAATCACTAGACTGGCAGCTCCATGAGTGTCAGTTTATCAATTCATTTCTGTTTCCAGAGCACATGGCATATAATAATGTCCTGAAAAAAATCTATTGGGAAGTAGATAAGTATCCATATACAAAATTTATAAACACATATATGCACATGTTTATGCTATAGTTATACAAAATATATTAAAAATATAGGGGCTACAGCAGTGGCTTGGCAATTACAGTGCTTGTCTGGCATGTACAAGGATGCACATTCAAACCCCAGCATCACGTATACAATGAAGTGTTGGAGCAATGAAAGCCACATACAAAACTAAATAAAATTGATTCTCTCTCTCTCTCACTGTCCCTCTTTCTCTTAATAATAAATACATATTTGTGTGTACATATATCTTATATAATGTTATGCAATATATGTCATAATACATGCAGTACATTTTGTATACCATAAGTGAAATTTTAAATATTTTATTCTATATTTTTGGCTATAACAACATTTAGAAAAATAGGAATTTGATCATTCCACTTTGTGACATATGATACATCCATATACAATAATATGAAGAAGAAAGTGAAAACAAATCACAGAAAAATACAAGCATAGTAGATGTTGTCATGTATGGAAAATATTGTCCCATATAAATATGCATTTTTTTTTTAAATTGCATATTTGGAAATGTAGAAAAAATTCTCACTGAATACTAGGTTAGTAACTCTTGGAGAAGATGGGAAGATGGAGTAATGGAGGGTATTCACCTATATTCTAAATTATTCAACATTAAAATAAAAGAAAATGTGAAAGACATAGGGAGTATAACTATAGAGACTAGTAGTCCTAAATTTTTGAGGTGCTTTTGATAAATCTTTTTAAATACCTCTGACATTTAGCCTATATACAGTAATACATTTTGGTGCCTTTAGCTCCAATTCAAGTTAACTGCTACCTAATTACACAGCTAAGAAACCAATTTTCTCCATAAGCAACTAGTTGCTATTCACTTCAGTGACAGATATGCCACAGGTAATTGTGCTTCTTATCCAAGAAAAATAGGTTGTTAAAAACTCAGCATAATCTGTCTATCTA
The DNA here is from genome assembly GCA_004027875.1 of Aplodontia rufa. Classification (NCBI taxonomy): domain Eukaryota; kingdom Metazoa; phylum Chordata; class Mammalia; order Rodentia; family Aplodontiidae; genus Aplodontia; species Aplodontia rufa. The sequence continues at coordinate 7,366 of PVKS010026058.1, read as the reverse complement.
CAAACCCATTGATCCATCCATCACCTACCCATACCTCTGTCTATCCAATCAACTCTGTTTGTTCACAGTATTTTGTTAACAGTATTTTTCAAGTACTAGAGCTACCTGGTTTCAAATCTGCTAAGCTTCTTTTAAAAGTTGATTATAGATAACACTGTCTGAGGTTGTGGCCTGTGGATCTGGAATTTATGCATGTTTACTAGTTGTCTATCTTCTTAAAATTTGAAGACTACACTATTCTATAGAAATCATATTGAAATTTAAATCAAAATTAAGGAAATATATAATTTATAGTAATTTAAGGAAGTATCAACGAAGAATAAGTTATTTCTAACTGAACAATTGTTCCCACCAAAATATCCTACTTTTCAAACCGTCCTCAGGATCAACAACCCCCAACCCATCCCCATTCTCCTACCTTACAGCATCCTGAAATGGTGCTGAGACTCAGAGATTCCAACTTTTCAGTCCCTAAAGAAGCAATAGGATAAGATCTTACCTCTGAACACTTCCTTCAAGCCCTGAATTCTCCCAGCTGAAAAGTCTCAACCACTAACTTTCCTTATCAAGACACCATCTTTATTTAAATGACTAATATTTATTTTAGTCACTTTTTGCATTACTGTGACCAAACACCCAACAAGAACAACTTAGAGGAGGAAAAGGTTATTTGGGGCTTACAGTTTTAGAGGTCTCAGTCCACAGATGAACAAATCCATTGCTCTGGGCCCAAGATGAAGCAGCACATCATGGAGAAAGACCCAGTGGAAGAGAGCTGCTCAGTTCATGGCAGGTTCAGGAATCTGAGAGGGAGATGGAGAGACAGTGAGAGAGGAAGGGGTCGCAGGAAGAACAACAGTTCCATGACATGCCCTAGCAACCCAACTCTTCTAACCATGCCTTGCCTGCCTATAGTTACCACCCAATTAATCCATTCAAACTAGGATGAGCAATCAGGTTACAACTCTCATAATCTAATCATTTTATCTCCCAACATTTCTATCCTCACACCTCATACAACCAATTCAGAAGGTACCATTTACTAGTATTTTTTACAAAATCTTAATATTTTGATCTAACTCTATCTTCCATGTGAACATTTTTTCCTTCCTCCTTATGGAAAGATAGCATTAAAAGAAGCACCAGGTTAAGAAAAACAAGAAAATAAAGAGTCTCCATATCTTTAATCTTTATTTATTGAAAATATATTTTGTGCTATAAAACTCAAAGTGAAAAAAGTGAGAAACTGCTATTTTAGCCTATGAAAATTAATTAATTAAAAAACATTTATTGAGTGTGCACAATATACAAGTTTCTATGCTAGGTTCTGGGATACAACAGTGAATAAAGCAGACCAAAGTTCTTGTCTCTCTGGGAATAGATGCTCTTTGAAGTAGAAAGGCAGCATCCACCTGAATATTGTTCTACTCTCCAACCCCAGTATCTCAGGAGCAACTTCCTTTTCATTGTTTAGGTATGCTATGAATCCTTACCAAATTAAAAAGAAACAAAACAAAAGAATGCATCTGAAATAACACGATCCTATATTAAAATTATTTTTTAATGTGCTCTTTTGTTTTTCATTATGAAAAATATATATAATATAAAATGCAATCTTAGCCCTTTTTAAGTATGCAATTCAATCATGTTAGCATTATTTACATTGTTGTGTGGCCAATGTCTATAAATCTTTTCATCTTGCAAAACTGGAACAGTTTTCCTTTTGAACCTCATGTCCCCATTTCCTCCTCTCCCTGACCTGTGACAACAACAATTCTACTTTCTGTGACTGAATTTGAGAACTTTAGGTCTCTCATATAAGTGAGATCAGACAATATTTTTCTTTTTGTAACTGACTTATTTCTCTTAGTGTAACATCCTCAAGGTATCCTTATTTTGCAGCCTATATGCTGTGGCCTTTTTAAGGCTGAGTAATATTCTATTGTTTGTGTATACCACTTTTTATTTATCAGTTAATCTTTCTATGAATTGATTTGTGTTTTTTCTATCTTTTGACTGTTGTAGGTAATGCTGCCAGTGAACATAGGTGATGAAATATCTTTTAGAGATTCTGCTTTAAAACATATCAGTCATAAACCCAGAAGTGCACTGTTACATCATATGTAAGTAATTACATTTTTATTTTTGAGGAATTGCTATACTGTTTTCCGTAGCTGACACACTAGCTACAACAGTATGTAGTAATTCTGATTTTTCTACATCCTCACCAACACATACTCTTTTCTGTTTTGCTGCTCTTAGTAGTCGTTTTAGTGAGCATGATGCCATCATTTCTGCCTTTGCATATAAAATACTAAGTATGTAGCTACTTTTGAACAATTATTGACTTTACCACTATTTCACTCATTTTTCATTACTGTTTCTTTGCTTGGAAATATTTCTTCTCACGTGTTTACAAAACTGCATCCTTTGTCATTTCTGCCAGCTTGAATGAGAGACCTTGCTGATAAGGCCTGCTCCAGTTGATGTAAGACAGGACTATCACCCGTTTGCTATTTGAAATATTATCTTATTTTAACTCTCAGTATGATATTAGGCACTGTTTACATTTTGTTTATGTATGCATACATGTGAATAAATTTACGCTTGTCTATTTTTAAGATTAGTATATTTAAATGAAAATTTAAGTCTTTTATCACAATAAGATTAATGAGGGTAATGACTATGTCTTTCTTCACCACTGTATCTACATTGCCAGAGCCTTGAAAATATGTATTGAATTTGATCAATTATAGGAGGAAGGTATGAATAAATATGTTTTTAAAATTCCAGATAATCATACCAACCCTTGTCTTCACTTTGCTTATATAGTCTCAGCTTGGGTACTTCTGAATTTCTAAGTGTAATGGCAAAATAGTCATTTTTACAATTCCCTTAAAATTAAATCTGAAGATGAAGAAAAATAAAGGCCACAGTCAAAGTAATGGTTCATGTCCACTGTAATAGAAATTACTCAATGTGTCCACTCTGTGATGGTTTTTAAACCATCTTTATAGGTGGAAAATGCATAGAGTGTTACAATTGAGTAGGAAATGTTTTAAATTGTTGAGCTATAGGCTAGCTCCTTACTGGGCAATTTCGTATTTTATCACAATGATACAACATAAAGTTCAGAGCATATAATGGGGTGAGAAAAAGAAAGACTTCCAGGTACCTGGCAGGCATATCTTTCAATTTCACTCAGCTGTCAGTGCAGGCAATGGTGAGTGAACCCTTTATGGGCAGTCCTGCACATGGCTACTTGCAAACTCACTCATTTTCTGCCTACTGAGCAAGCTACCAAATCCCTCTTCACTCTGTCTTCTTAGATTTTCTTTTGAGATTTTTAAGAGTAAAAATCTACATCAGAACAAAGTGGCATGTTACCTTTTACCACTTTCGATAAGGAGAAGATATTTAATTTTTGTGGCAGTGAAAAATAATCTTTTTAGTTCAAATACTTTATCAATTTTATTATAAATGAGAAGCAATCTACCTATGCTTGTATCATTCATCATAATGAAATAATTATCTCATTTATTTTACTTAATAAGACAGAAATAAAGCAAGCAGAGAAAGAAAAGGAGGGTGAGAAAGAGGGTAAGAGGATGACAGAAAATGGAAATTATGTTTCAGAATCAGCCAGCCTCCTTCACCTGGGTCAGATGCCAGGTTTAATGCTTATATTAGCACATTTCTATTGTTACAACAAAAAAGGCAGAAGTTAATAAAGGAAAGATAATGATTTTGCTCATGCTTTTGGAGGTTCAAGATGGGGTTTCTTTGGCGTGGTTCTGATGCAGGCTTATGGTGGATGAGCACACGGGGAAGAGATCTTGTGGAGAGACATGAAGCCAGACAGATTCAGGGAGCAGGCTCACTCTGTGTGTGTATGTGTGCGTGTGCGTGTTTTATTGGAGATTGAACCCAGGGCCTCATGCATACTAAGCAAGTACTCTACCACAGAGTTACATCCCCAGTCATGCTTGCTCTTTTGTAATAACTCTTGTGGGAACAATCCAGGTTTTCATGAAACTAATGTCTTCCAAAACAGTGCACCCAGTGACCTACCCACTGCCCACTTGGCAGCATCCCTTAAAGTTTCCATCATTTCTTGGTATTACTTCCTATGTTGGGCCCCTTGGGAAGAACACACTATATCCGAACCACAGCACTTTTTTTTGTTTCCTAGGAGAATACTTGGCACAATGATATGCATAGAAGCTCAGCTCATTAAATATGTATGCAGTGAACATATTCAAGGATAGATGAAAGCAAAACTGAAATTTGAGTGTTAAAAGATAATTCTCTAAAAAAGGTAAAAGTTCTAACTCTCACACAGATATTAAAGTGATAATATGTTAAGGATTTTATATATCTCATTAAAGAGGAAACTGGTGAGGTGTTACAATCAGTTCAAAGAAGAATTTGAGGACAGATATGTATATATAGAAATATTAAAATGAGTACCCAAACGGAGGGAAAAATTGGTATTTCCTGGAGTTAAGGGCTTTCCCCCCTCTTCCAGCTATTATTAATTTGCATATGTATGCAATTATTTTGCATTGCTATTAATTGTCTACAACTGTAGAGTTGTTAAATAGCTTCACTCCAGAAGGATGTTTTATAGACAATGCACACATTTCCCCTACATAGTTTAAATGTGTGTGTGGAATCCCCCTTCAATATCACTTGCCCCTTTTTTGGTTCTTCTACCTGACCTGCTAATACTCACACACCAGAAAACACTGGGCTCACAGACAGCTATCAATATGTTTCATGATTATGTGGGGTCAATAAACAGAGGAATATGTGTTTTGATAGAAAAAATTTGAAAATAAAAGCATTTGTAAACAAAATTATAACCTTATTTTAGTTAATGGAAGAAATATTTTGAGAAATGGGAGAAATGGTCTTAACCTGCATTCTTTCATTTCTAATACATAAAAATTCAATACTCAAGATTTAAATAGTATCTCCTTTTATGGTGTGGAAATAGAAATTTGGAAAGGTTAAAGAGACCCAGGGCCTCATGCTAGTTTGGTGGTAAACCCAGTTCTCAGTACTCAGAAGTGCCTTTTCCATTCCTCTGAATGGGACTCATGAATGAGCAACATTCCACGCCACAATTCAGTCACGGCAATAATTGCCACAAATGTGATCCAGAAGCAAACAAAAGGTCTGTACCTCACCTTGAAGGGAAGTTTTTCTCAAGGATGATGATTTCAGGCATAGACTAACAAAAAGAAATGGTCACTTGAGGCTTCACAAATATCTGAGACTGGATTGTTGCCAGCATTTCTTAAAATAATTCATGCAAAGTGTTGAGCGCCGTGCTGAGCACATAATGAGCACTCGATTTCATTTAATATATTAAAAATAACTGGTATTATTGGTATCAGTGAAACAAAGTAAGAAAGAACTTTTTGCATGCAAACCTCAACTTTTATATGACCTATGGTTCAACTTTCTGATAAGAGGCTGGGTGTGGCCTACACATCTTAGTCTTGTTCTAATTCAACAAGATATTTTTGGTCTTATACTCTCTGGTTTACTGGCACATTTCCTATGGATGGAAATTAGTAGCTTGGTTAGTCTCACACCAAGAAGGGCTATGGATGTCCCTGAGAACATGTCAGTATTCTGCAAAGAGATTCTATCCAGACAGCAGTCAGAATCTCCCAGTAACCGGTGATACCGCACTCTCCTAACTGGTGGGATAGGGTCTTCTTTCAGTAACCTCATCAGGATATGGACCAAGAGCAATAACTGGGCCACACATATCAGTGGCTACTGTATAATTCAAACAAAAGTTCAGATCATCCATTTTGCCAAAGATTTTTTTATTCTGGTTGCTATAAATAATTATACTGAACATTATTTTCTTAAAAGAGAACTATGAGCTGCCAGAGGCACAATCCACCTGAAGTGATCAGAAGGGGAAAAATATATATGTATATTTTAAACTTGTTATAATTAGTACCCCAATGACCAGAGCTATTGAAATCAGTTGGTCTGGATTTTCTGCCAAGTTTACAAAATGGGCTTTCATTCAAATAGGAGATTTCTATATGACTAAAATAAAGGGGAAGAAAAAAGTAACCTTTGAAAACTATTTTTTGCTATTCAAACATAAAGGAACAAAGTGACCTGTTTTGTTAAGTTCTACACTTTTTTAAATGAAATGTTATTCAGATTCTAAAGTCACTCTGAAATTGGGTCCCCTGGCTGAGAAAGCTCTTATATTTCATTGCTTCAGCATTACAGAAAAGAGCAGATAGATATTTTAGTTGGCTCTTCAGACTAGCAAATGACATAACTGAAAGCAGAAATACCTTTTATCCATTTTATAAAATTCTTAATTGTGTTTATGGAGGAAGTACCCATTTCTGTATCTTAGGGTCATCCTATCTCGGATCTTGCAAGATTTCTTCACGATTTTGCTCCCTGCTCTGAAAAGTCATTTTCATGATATTCTTTGAAAGCATTGTGTTTTTCCAGATCTTGCTCTGCCCACAAATTGAAATTCATTTCATTATAGATAACAGAACACTTGTTTTTCTTATAAGAATAAACATCCCAATACTCATTTTCTTTTATTCCCATTAATATTTATTACACAATTACACTGCATTAGATACAATGTAATTTGAAAAATATGTTCTCACTAATCATAAGAGATTTGCATTTTCAGCTAAAAATATACATAAATCTCTTTTTGGTATTTTTTCTAAGGTACTAAAGAAATATTTTGTAATCTTCATTTTGCAATTAAAGGAAAGAATCAAAAATGAAAGACAAAAAGCTACTCACAGATACTAAGGGGTTCCACAACACAGACATGATCTCCTGTATTTAAGAACAAAATTGGTTCAATAAAGAATATGAGGGAAACATGTTGTGAGATACAAGCAAAGTAAGCCATATCTTACACATGGAGTGTATCCAGAAAGGCCATGCAATCTGTTTCCCTCTGTAGGACTGCTTGATGACAAGAAGAGTGGGAAAGCTATAAAAATAATCAATACCTTGCAACCGACAAAGTTTAAGAATCTAAATCAAAAACAGGATATTAGAGTAGCAAACAATTTCTCTAAAAAGCAATAATGGTTTTAGATGAAAAACAAAAAATTACTCGTGATTGTGCAATGTCACCGAAGGCACCTTAGGCTGTCCGCTCTCACCTCTTTTATTCAATATTGTTCTTGAGACCCTAGCAGGAGCAATCAGGCAAGAGAAAGAAATCAAAGGGATAAAAATAGGAAGAGAGGAAGTCAAACTCTCTCTATTTGCTGATGACATGATCCTGTATCTGGAAGATCCAAAAAACTCCATCAATAAACTGCTCGAACTCATAAGTAGATTT
>PVKS010026057.1:0-29131 GCA_004027875.1 Aplodontia rufa | reverse complement strand
TAATTTTCAGAATTTATATATAATTATATTATTTCATTAGAAGCATTTGATTGTTCAACAAATAAATTTCTGAATAAAAAATAATTTAAAAATTTAAAAAAGAATAATCATCAGCATTTTAATAACTGACCACTTATTGAAATAAATAGCAAAACTGTGCATGGAAACTTGTAAATAGTATGAAATGCCTCCCCGGAAAGCTTTATTTATTTATTTAGGTGGTGGGAATGGAACCAAGGTCTCATGCATGCTAGGCAAATGCTGTACTACTGAGCTCCATCTCTAGTTCTCAAAGAAGGAATTAAGCATATATTTTGCTATGAGGGAGCCAGAATGATGAAATCGTATTCCAGAATAATTCTTTAATTTAATTTGTAGCTAATAGGAAACTCCAAAAGTCACATATGAAATTTCCAATTCTTTATGAACATGCTGAAATTGTCAAAAAAAAATGCTATCCATTTTAGAGATGATCCAAGATTAAAAACTGTGACAAACATGATTCTATCCATTTTTCAAATTCTCCCACTTTGTTTTTTTCAGAACCACTCAGTTCTAATTAATGCTTCATCTTTATTCTCAAATATCTAGATGTGTAATTCTCTGTGTTGAGATTTTATGCTAAACAATTGTTTCCTTTGAACATTAAGATGTAAAACAAGAGGAAAGTAACTTTTTTTTATGTTTCTTGTGTTGGTTTGAACAAATTTAAATAATAATGCTTAGAAATAACTTCAAAATCTGTTTGGAAATGCCAACAATCTGCTCAGTACAGTTTGGCTGCCCTCAACAAAATGAGCACAAGAGACGCAAGCACAGAAAACATTTGCACATGGCTCCTCTACGAGTAGATTAAAGACTGAGCTGATGTTAGGGCTGAATTGGGAACACTCAAAAATTCATGTGTACCACTCCTGCGTATTTATCCTAAAGAATTAAAGTCAGCATACTATAGCAATCCCCTCTTATAGCAGAACAATTCATAGTAGCCAAACTATGGAACCAGTCCTAGCTGTCCTTTCATAGAAGAATGGATAAAGAAAATGTAATATATACCCAAAGGAGTTTTATTCAGCCATAAAGAAAAACGAAATTACATCATTTGCAGGAAAGTGGATGGAACTTGAAAGCATGTTAAGTGAAATAAGCCAAACTCAGAAGGTCAAGGGTCATATGCTTTTTCTCATACATACAAGCAAGAGAGGAAAAAGGAAAAGAAAGTGGGGGTGGGGATCTCATGAAAATTGAAGGGAGTCTGTAGACTAGACAGAGAGAGAGAAAAGGAGGGAAGGGAGAAGTACTGGGGAATGATATTGGCCAAGTTGTATGGTAATATTGTGTGCGTAACAATCAATCCTACTATTGAGTTAACAATAATGTACTAATATGAAATAAATATGAGAAAAACCTTTGTAAGTATAAGTTCTAACCTTCAGTAATTCAGAATACTTGGAGAGGGTCTTTAAAAAGATAACTGAATTAAAATGAGGTCATCAAGGTGGGCCCTAATGCAATTTGATGGTGCCCTTACAAGACAAGGTAATTTGATACAGGCACACACAGAGGGAAGACAATCTTAAAGACACTCAGAGAAGCTGACCTTCTACAAACCAAGGAGAGAGGCCTGAAACAGCTCTTTCCCTCTTGGCCCTCAAAAGGAGCCATCCCTGCCAATGCCTTCATCCCAGGCCCTGGAACCATGAGAAAACTAGGTTCTGCTGAATAAGCCACCCACTGTGTAGAATTTTGAGTGGCAGCCCATGCAAATTAACACAGATGGATCATTTCATTCCTTTTGTAAGAGGTGTTGGTTATCTGACCAAAACCACATGAGAGGACAGGCTTTTCTCCAAATAACCCTCTCTCTGGTGCCTACTCCCTGACCAGGGGGATACTGCTTAACATGCCTGTCCTCCTAATCACGTGAGATCACTAGCTGCCTTGACAATGACCTTCCTGGAGTAGGTCCTTTACCTACTCCTTCACTTCTGGCCCCATCATGGAAGAGTTCCCAATTTGTTTTTTTTTTTTTTTTTTATAGTGTTCTCTTTTTTCCCTAAAATAAAGGAACTACAGAAATATTCAGTATGCACATTGCAGGAATCTCTGGCAAGAATCGGCAAGATGGTACGCAAACATGTGAATTTCATTCTACTTCCTGAAGGTGGTCAACCTAGAAGAATGAGGACACTTGACAATGGAACTCAGAGAAAACTACTTGATCTCAACTGCAAGATTAATTCCTGACCCAGACAGAGGTTTAAAGACAGCAAGGCCCCAAAACCTTTTCTACTCTAAATAGAAATTTTTCATGACTCTAGACAGAGCTGAAGAAATGTCAGTTTCAACACAAATCAATGAGTTACTACATTTTCTGATTTGTTGACTCTCCTTTAACAATACTGTATTCTGACTCCAGAAAGAAAGAGAGGAAGAGAAAGGGAAGAAGAAGAAAAAAATCTTTTCTGAAAACCATAGAATGGAACTTCCTTCTCACAATCTCATAATATGCTTTAAAAGAAAGAAAGAATAAGTTAATGTTGAATGGGTAGTTTACTACAAAGGAAAAGATGCAACAGCATGGTGCTCCCACAGTCCTCCTGCAGACTTGGGCGCTCACTGTCCCGCATCTATGGGCTTCATAGAAGCAGATGATTTTGACAAGGGGCCTTAAGATCAAATATCTATGTGAAGCTCTTTTCATTCTTGAGGTTAAACAAATACTTTATTAATTGAAACCATTTTAAATGTTTTTAATTACTGATCTCTAAATACAATATACCACGAATTACCACACATAATAAAAAAGAATGCCCATAAGTTGCATGTAGCACATCGAATGTTTTATATGTGGTAGACCACAGTCTACCATAGTAGAAGCCTTAGAAGTACAATAAAACTTTTCTGAGTCATTAAATAAGTCCCTTGAGTGGAAGATGTGCTACTTATCTTCTATGACAATTTTTTCAATTATCTTCTCATGCAAACTATATGATAAGAAATCAGAGGCTGGAGCAGTGGCTCAGTGGTTGGAAAGCTTGCCTGGCATGCACAAGGACCTGGATTTGAACCCCAACACCACATACCACTAAGTGTCAGTGAAACAAAGGCCAGATGAATAAATAAAATTGATTCCCCCCTCTTCCTCTTTAAAAAAAAATCAATATGTATCAAATGCCATGACAGAACATGGTGGCTATCTGCAGTCCAGCTCAAAATCATGAACCAGTTTTAAAGTCTGTAGCTTCAGCATGAGAAGGAATGGTTTTCTACCGTGGAGCCAAATCAGTCAAGTACGGGGGGAAGTTGGACTTAAAGATCTTCCTGAGGTACTTTTAAGGGCAAAAGCAAAAGCCTTCCTTTCACAAAATTAATGCAGAAGCATCACTCCAATAGTAATAAATTTAGTTAAATAATAAGAAAAGTAGGAATTCAAATGTAAAGTGAACAGTTTTCAAGTTTTTAAAATTGGACTTTATGTAGCTCTTATTTTTAAAACAGGAATCTTTCATAAGAAAATCATTCTCTTGTACTGTGGCACAATTATTTAAAGATGGTACACATAAAGAAGAAAGAATCCAAAAAGAACAACTTGTATGTCAGTCAAGATCTCAAAGATTAATATTTATGAAAACAATTGGCAAACAACAGTCTATGATCCAAGAACAAAAAATATTGTAGCAGATGTCTTGTTGAAAGGCTACAGACTCTGTGAAGTAACATACTTTCATCCATATGTTTTCTCAGCCTTAAGAAAAGATATCCTCAGTCATTTTAATTTTGGAGAACACAGAGTGCCTGTGTGTATGGCTTTTTTTGTAAGGGAACTCTGAGCCAAGATTTCTGCCTTCATTTGCTAAGAGGTGGCATATATATTTAAGTGGAAAATGAATAGAAAATTAGCCAAGTGAATTAATTCAAAAACATTCAATTGGTCCCCAGATTTTGCAGAAAAAAATTGGGGTGTTCTTTGGTAGTTTGTGCCTGCCTGGCACAAAAAAAAGTTTTCCCATCTTTTGGCAACAATATTCCAATTTTCTTAGAAGAAACAACCTCAGCCCTCTTGCAAGCTATTTTGTTAGGACGGTTAGTTATTGCCCTGGCCTAGCTGCTCTACGATTGAGCTTGTCTATGTAATGTTGACAGCTCAGGAAGGGAGCAAGCTGCAGAACTGGCAAATTAAGTGGATGTAGCTAAAGAAGCAAAAGAAATGGAAAAGAGGAGAGGTCAGTGCACTGGGATGCCTGAACTGGCAAGTGTAGAGAAGCCATTCCTGGTGGTGGAAACTTCCAAGGTGTTAGCACAGAAGTGAGTGGTGGTCCATGGAGGTAATAGGTCAGGGCAGACACAGAAGTCAAGGGTCCAGGGGCCAGAATACTGGCTGCACAGCGCGTACGCACTGAAATCATTCTTGATGATGGCAGGTCTGAGAACCAAGATGGAATGTGTGCTAAGTTCCAAAGTCCTGGATGGATGAGAGGGAATGTTGGTATATTGGCAGAAGCCTGGGTAATAGAGTCAGAGCCAGTTATCTCAAAGAAGCTAAGCATTTCTAAAAGAGGCAGGGGAATCCATCTTGAACTAACAATGGGAAGCTGCAAGGATACATAATCCTTCACGTGGAAGATAAGTAAGAAAAGAGACACTGGACAAAGCTTCTGAGGAAGAAGGCTGACCTCAGCAGGGAGTGAGGATTCATATAAAGCAAGAGGCTAGTGGAGAAGGACATGTTTGAAGAGTGTGAATTCCTGAGCGGGAGGAGAGCTTAGAAAACGGATGAAAAGAGAAGTCAAAAGGAAACACGGTTTGCCATGTGTGTTGGGACAGGTTAGGCATTTACATTCTGGGCACTGACTGTTAAAAGCATGGTGGAATTTGGCAGAAGAGGTGGCTCAGTGGTTGGAGCACTTGCCTGGCATGTGCAAGGACCCGGGTTCTAACCCTAGCACCAAATGCACAACTAAGTGTTGGAGAAACAAAGGCCAGATGAAAAAATAAATTAAAAAATAAAAAAAAGCATGGTGGAATTGACAGGAATAGTCTTTCAAGAGAGTAGGCAATTGAAGCAGCAGAGTTAACCTGGCATTATGCAAACCAAAAGGAGTCCATCTCATTGTGAACTGAATATCCGGCCTCTTGCTGGGGTCTGGGAGACAGAGCTTCCTCTAGAGTAAAATAAAGGAAAAAGGAAGGGAAGGATAAGATTACATAAAGAACCATTCAAATAACAAATTAATACATGGTTAAAGGAAATGTAGTAGAGTAGAGGAAAGAGGAGAGAGGAAGAAGGTTGGGAGAGAAAATGGGGAAGTATCATACACCAATAAAACATGGAAAAAAAGAAAAAAAAAGAGAGTGGGCAATTGATCTAGCAGCTATAAGTCTTGTCTAACTGTAAGGGTATGGGGGACCCTCAACCAACTCTACAAAGGTACAGTCTGCTTGTTTAATGAATAAAAGGCTGCATGCAGCCCAGTGGTAGATTGAAACCTAACATGGTATCCTTCTTGAAGACACACCCAAGTGAGAAGTCACTGCACGCTTCCCCTTACCTTCTGCGCACACCTCCCTCATTCCTCTACTCTGGCACTGTGAGAGAAAATTAAATCAACTCAATACCCGGGATGGGAATCATATAAGTGCATATATGTGAGTTGATATCTTCAACATCATTCTATCTCTCATCTAAATTATCAGCATTTCATATGATTTTAATTGTCCATTCTTTCTCATTTAAATTATTTTGCACCATGGACTTCTTACACCAAGCTGTCATATTCTGTTCACTAACAGATCCCATTTGTTCTGTTTTCCCTATTCTGTGTTTACGTATGTAGTGAAGTCTATAAATTGAGTTTTAATTAAAAACTCCACCAAAAAAATAGAAGAACTGAGAAAACATAAACTTAACCGTCTTCTCTGAGCAACCTGTAAATATTCAAATTGTTGCGCATGTTGTTTTGTTTTAAGCAAATAAGATTTATCTAAAAATGTTTGTGATTTTTCAAGCACCAGATGGAATATGCAGGAATTGAGCCCACTTTAAAGAAATCTGTAAATGGTAGATGTTCAACATCATTAAATACAAGAAGAAATGTCCTACGGTGGTTTGTGTTATTTTAAACAGGAAAACAGGGTTGAAGCAGTGGATCAGTGGTAAAGTGTTTGCTTTGCATGCACAAGGACCTAGGTACAAACCCCATCACCACGTACACAAAGTGTCCATAAAATAAAAATCAGATAAAACATTAATAAAATTGATGCTCTCTCTCTCCCTCACTCTTTCCCCCTCCCCCACTCTCTCAAAACAAAAACAAAAAAGAAAGAAACAACTTAAATAAGAAAACAGTTTTCCTCTGGCAGCCATGAATGAAATTTTTACTGCTTTGTAAACTGATATCAATCAGAATGAAAGAGACTATCATATAGTGATTAGAAATGTGGAGTCTAAAGCCAGAGGCCTGGGATTCATCCTAGCTTTACCACTTCCTTGCTGTGTAAATTTGGGGAAGTTTCTCCACCTTTCTGTGCTGTGGCTCCTCACTATATTGTTATGAGGGTTACACAAATTACAACATAATATAGCAAACACCATAAAAGTTTTAACTACGATTATTTATTGGGAAGGTACCCGAAAGTGGGATGAGAATACAGTTCCAAGTTTTTTTTTTTAAGAGTTGCTTAAACTTTCAGGTTTCTAGAGGCAACAAAACAAATAAGTCTAGAGCAGTAATCTGAAAAACTGTAATCATATTCAAATTATCATTTTTTTCACCCATATTTAACTCCCTATCACATAGAGAAGCATCATAGAGAATAGAACAAGAAAACCTTGTTTCACATTTATTCTCTTCCAGTTAAGCAGCATGTTATTCTTACTAGGGCACTGCACCCTCTGTGCCTTCTTAGGTATAAAATGAAGGTTAAAATAACCCTTTGCTCTCTTGGAGGGTTACTGTGAAGATCCAAGTGACATGGATACCTTGTTACCTTGCATAGAACTTCTCTAGACATGTGGAATTGTCAATAGTCCAATAAGACCCTGACAACCATAATAATGTGGGCTTAGGGCCTCATATACTAGGTTGCTTATTTCTTATGTGAGGATCTGGTCAAATAGTGGTCTAGAAATTAATAAATTTGATAAGGAGGGCTGGAGCGCTGGCTCGGTGGTTATGGTGCTTGCCCAGCATGCGCAAGTACACAGGTTCAAACTCCAGCACCCACGTACACAGCTAAGTGTCAGAGCAATGAAAGCCATGTGAAAAACTCAATAAAAATTAATTCTGTCTGTCTCTCTCTCTCTCTCTCACTGTCCTTCTCTCTTAAAACAATTAAAAAAAATAAATCTGATAAGGAAAGTGAAATGTATCAGGCCTGATTTGCTCTGTAGCCTTACATTCCTGCTCATCCTCACAATGGTAATAGCACAGAACAATTCCAAGCACCAGTTTTGTCCTGTGGCAGGAGATTCTGATACTGTGTGAGATCAATAATTAATGGATTCTATTGAACACTTACTAGTGTTCCTGTCCTGCTGGACTTTGGTTTCTCTCCAGAGTCCCCTCCACTCCCATGTTCTCCAGATTTTATAGGGGGCTTTTTCCAGGTTCAGAGCCTACCTGGTATTTCTGCTTCTTTTGTGGCCGAGTATCCTGCATGTTCTTACCAAGTTCCTTCTCAGGGAAGGAAGCCCTTCCTGGAACAGAAGCCTCCCCATTTGAGGGCCTTCAGATCACAGAATTCTTCCTTTGCTCCAGTCCTCCTGGCTGAGCACCCACCGTTCCTAGGCAGTGTCTGGGAATTCCTCACATCCTCTCCTTTGGCTTTTCTGGCCATATAGCAAGCAAAGGCAACAGCCCGTCAGACATGGGAGACACTTCTATAAGAGTCTCCTTCATCAGCCCTCTCTACTGTGGCTCTCTGCCATGGGTCCAACGGTGTAGGTGTGTTGAATATAAAGACATCTGCTGTTCCTGGGTTACGAAGACATGCAAAGTGGAACTTGAAGTGATACTTATAGAATCTGCTTCTTGGCTAGGACTACTGAAGGTTGGTGAATTATATGTGCACAGAAACATTTATAGCTACTGTGGAGGTCAGTCAATAGCTGTGTACAGGGTGTGATGTTAAACACGGGAAATTCTTCAGTGAATAAGATCAACAGCCTCTGCTTCAAATAGTACAACACTTTGTGGAGTGTGAACCGAGACTGGAGAGAAAAGCAAAATTGTACCTTCATAGAATCTCAGCAGTGAAAGCCTTTGGGGGCATTTCTTTACCTAGTTAAACAGCAGATCTATCCTCAGGCATTTTTAATTTATTTAAAATACCAGAACACACACAAAGAAAAACCTTCATTAGGCATATTCTAAAGTTCTACACAAATAACACACACAGGACTGTATAAATGCTGAAATGATTACAAAATGGAAATCATAGGGAGTTAAACTAATTATGGAATGCTTCCTGAAAAATGGTTTAGGTTAGGTTGAGAAATGATTAACATGATAATTTAATACTACAATAATTTTAGTGGGTTTTTTTGTTCTTTATTATGTTTTTTTCTTATCTTGTTAAATCACTGTAACATTTTTACCTACATTCATTAGTGACCAAGTATTTTCCACTACTTATTAGAGGCAGTGAATGGAGATGACCTTCTCAGTACAGGTAAGATTTTCATTATAACCTTTAGGGCACAGGTCTCAAAAACCATTGGGGGTGGGGCTGGAGCAATGGCTCAGCCTGGTATGCACAAGGACGAGAGTTCAAACCCCAGCACCGCATACACAATAAAGTCTCAGAGTAGTGAAAGCCACATGAAAAGCTGAATAGGATTGATTCTCTCTTTCTCTCTCTCCACTGTCCTTCTCTTTGAAAAAAAAAAAAACATTCGGGCAATGGGTGGTATTGTGTCAGATTTTGAAAGGCAAAATGTAATTAAGAGCTTTGTAATTTTGTATGGTTTCAGTGACTACAAAAAAAGACTTTCCCACTTTTATACTACAAAATGCAGTTGATGCTAAAATTTATTTCCCTTGGCAAGAAAGTTACTATCAAAATTTTAAGCTATAGTGCACTCCATACAGTATTTTTACCTGAATTTGTTTATTTGCCTGTTAGAAAACGAAACCAGCAATATGCACAGAAGGTGAATGATCCTGTACAGATTCTTACAAGAGGAACTTGATACAAATTATAATTGTGCAATGATGTGATTACTGCTGGGGCTGACAGGTATGCATATTTGATGGAGTGGGGTTAAGCTGCTTGGTATAATTTTGACATTCTTTTTTCTGCTCCTCAAAACCAGAAATAAAAGATTAGTAACAATGGTTCTTTTTCCTTGACGAGGAAAAGAATAAATTATTGTTAAGGCAGGTGACAATAAATTTTAGTTTAAAAAAATGGAGGACATCTTAAAAATAACTCAGGACATCATTTCTCAGAGATCTTTATCCCATATCACTCCAAATAGCAACTTTCAAATCAAAAAGCCACTGTGTGCTATCATTGTGCAAGGTGTAAATATCACCTCCCCCACCTGGGCATTTGTAAAGATCACAGCTCTCAATTAGATGCTAGGCTGTTGGTTGAATGCCACATTCCCACAAGGGGCTATCCACAATAGTCATCTTACCAAGAGTTGTCTAGAACTTTTACGTCTAATATCCGGGTTACCAACAGCTCAGACCATGAGCACAGAGAGGGGTTGGGGGATACAAACCCATCCTCTGAGCAGCCTTCACTTCCTTCTCTGCCTTCATCAACCCAACTATATCTGGTCCACACTGGTTCTCTCCCCAGTATCCTCTCAGGCAAGCCTTTGCCTAGGTTAGGCCCACAGTTTCGTTAAATATATAAAGCGAAGGCATGGTGCTCTAATTAAGCTGCTCAGCTCAACAGCACACATATACTACCAGCTATTTCTTTCTTGTGGTAAAAAAGTTGTGGAAATAAAAGGAGCAGGGTTTAACAAAATGGCTTTTAAGACATGGAGGCTTAGAAATCATACTCCCTGAAGATTTTTGAACATGTATTTATCTTCTCTTTCCCTCCACAAATTTTCCAGCATTCTATTTTGTAAAGTACAAATAAATATTCCTGCTGTCATTATCTTTTAAAAAAATATTTTATGCCCTATAAATATGTGCAACTGACATGTATCACTTAAATTTTTAAAATTAAAATGAAAAATTTTTAAATATGAACAATCTCAATGATATATTGAACTTTCAAAGTTGTCAGAGTTCTATCTTTGGTAAAATTCTGCTTTGCCATCATAATCACCTACAAACAATATTTTTCATGAGATCTTCTAAAATTCAGGTAATTTTTCCCTTTAAGGACTTTCTATACATAATTTCCACATTTTATTCTTCAATAAAAATAAGTACTATAACAAGTCACTATATGATCTCTACATGATTTCACATATAGACACATAAGAGGAAATTAAATGCTCCTTCAATTATCATCCTTTCAAGAATCTTTACGATGTTGTCCATCCACATCTTATCTCAGCCTTTTAGATAAAAACTAAGAATCATGAAATAAGAAAGAATATCCCTAAGTATGATTAATTTAGGAATAGTACTCAAAGGTATTATAAATTGTAAACTTTGAAAAAACAATTGACTAAATGCCAGGTAAAATGTAGGTACATCATATATCCTTAATCTTTTTCCTTAAGATATGTCACAAAGATAACAAAATCAGAAGACTTGGAATCTTACGGTTGGAAATTGCTTTAAAGGGCAGTTGGTTCAAGCATGAAGCAAATTTATGTTCACTGCCCTAATTTTTAATTTTTACCAGTTACACACACACACACACACACACACACACACATATGCACACTCACACATATCCTACTTCTGGGGTCAGGAACTGTGATATTGTGAAATTTATATTTGGTCCTGGCATATAACTCATAAAGTCCTTGGAATCTCCAAATTGAAAAGTCCCCTTTGTTTGCTGAGATGCTTCAGAATGGGCTGGTCACTGGAAAGACCA
Organism: Aplodontia rufa; assembly: GCA_004027875.1. Lineage (NCBI taxonomy): Eukaryota > Metazoa > Chordata > Mammalia > Rodentia > Aplodontiidae > Aplodontia > Aplodontia rufa. The sequence continues at coordinate 18,112 of PVKS010026057.1, read as the reverse complement.
AGGCAGGATTAGAAAGTTAGGACTTTCATCCCCACCTCCCAGCCTCAAGAGAAGAGAAGGGACTCAAGGTTAAGTGAGGCCAGTGATATCATCATTCATGCCTATGAAATGAAGCTCCATTTTCAAAAAAGGACAGGGTCCAGAGAGCTTCCAGACAGCTGAACATGAACACGTTGGTGGTTCCTGGAAGGTGGATGCTCAGGAAGGGCACAGGAGGTCTGCTCCAGTCTCCCATGCTGACCCAGTGCATCTGCCATCTGGCTGTTCATCTGCATCCTTTGTAATATCCTTTATAGTAAAGCAGTAAAAGTAAGCAAGCATTTCCCTGAGTTCTGTGAGGGGCTGTAACAAATTAATTGAACCTAAGGAGAGGATAATGGAAATCCAGTTTCTATCTGGTTGGTCAGGGGCACATAAAACAACATGGAGCTTGCAGCTGGCACCTGAAGAGGGAGCAGTCTTGGGGACTAAGCCCTCAACCTGTGAGATTTGACGTTATCTCCAGGTAGATGGTATCAGAATTTAATTAAATTAGTTTAATTAAACCCCATGCACTCTGGGTGTCAGAAGCATGTTGTAAGAGTATCTATTAGGAGAAACTCAGTTTGTTTTTACCTATATCTTCAGAGGAACCAAAGGAATAAAAATGGAGATTTTCTCTTAAACTGATACTCTCCATTTAAATAGGTGAGTCATAAATGTAATAGGAGAACTAGTATGAAATATCCTGATTTGAGTTTTCCATTTTGACTTAATTCTGAGAAACTTTTTGGGAATGCTTCTGTACACAAATAGTAGAAATCTAGCTGATGAGGTAGGTATACAGGTATTTGGGAACTTTTGTGATTAACACAGCTTACTTCTCTGCATCTCTCTCTACATTTGCCATGTGGAAGTAACACTCCCTGCTCTATTTACTCTTTGGAATTGTCAAAAGGGAGCAAAATGGGGCTGGAGCGGTAGCTCAGAGGTTATAGCACTTGCCTGGCATGCGCAAGGACAAAAGTTTGGGTTCAAACCCCAGCCCCACATACACAACAAAGTGTGGGAGCAACAAAAGCCACATAAAAAACTAAATAAAATTAATTCTCTCTTTCTCTCTCTTTCACTGTCCCTCTTTCTTAAAAAAAAAAGGTAGCAAAATATTTTAAAATATTTTGAAAACAGCAAAGGGATATCAATTCAAAATACTTGTTATATTTATTTGCATTTAAACTGCCCAACATAGTTATTTTCATCAGCCACAGGTAAGCCCTAAATCTATATTCTAGATGTCATTTCTCACTGTCAGTAGGAGGATCAATGTGGTGGCTGAATCATGGCCCTTCCCAAAGGTGCTCGTGGCATCAGGATCCCTTGCCTCATCCCAGAACCTGCAAACATGTTACCTTACACAGCAAAGAGATTTTTGCATATTTGTTTAAGTTAGAGACATTGAAATGGAGAGATTAGATTGGATTATTTGAGTGGTCCCAATATAATCACAGGTCTTATAAAAGGGGTACAGGAGTGCCAGGGTAGGAGGAGATGTAGCAACTGGGGGAGGGGCAGAAGAGAGGACAATGAAGGGGAAAGTTGGAAGCTGCTACTCTGTAAAAGCCTAGGAAATGAATCCTCTAGAATCTCCAGAGGGAACACACCTGCAATCTCTGACCTCCAAATCTGTAAGATGATGAATTTGTGTGGTTTTAAACTACTGGGGTTTTGGTAAGCTGGAAACTAATACAATTATGAAAATATAGCCACCTATTATCCACTACTGAGAACCAGGTTATCTCTTAGAGTACACCACATGTTGTATGGATATAGCTTTGACCAATTTCTGAGTCCCACCCAGTGCTCTTTCACCAAGACCTATTCATTATGCTCCCACCACTGGCAGAGGAAATTGGACACCAGTCATTTAAGAAGGGCCAACTATCAACAACTAGAGATCCTCTAGGCCTGTCTCTTCCACAGTATGGATATTTTAATTGTTCTAGAGCTAATCTTCTTTTCTTTAGAATTCATAGCAGGGAGGAATACAGTGATGTCTTCTGCTTCCACTGGTAGAAATGCTTTTCCTTCCAAAACACTTAGAAACAAGAAGATGTCTAAGCACTAGAATTCTTTCATCTGCATTTTAAAATTATTCTATCCTTAATAGACATGGAAAGTAAGAAATGATTAAGAAATAGAGTATAAGTTCTTTTTCAGATTTTTCTAGTAGTGAAATGATTGCACTTCTCCCATCTTTACTTTTTTTTTAGAGGTTTTGGACACAATATTCTAACTGCTTATGTCTTAAAATTTGGATCCATAAATTTGTTAATTGAACAAACTGTACTAATTTTTCTTACTATCAGAATATGATATTTGTACATGTTTACTGCTATACAAGAAATAAAATCAGGCAGAGAAGAAAGTGTTCCTGTTTAAGCCTTGCTTCTGGCCCTCACTGGGTGACCTCTGACAAATCACAGAACTCTCTGGGTCTCAGTGTCATCTACCAAACTAGGGCCTTGGACTAAATATCTAGATATAGCCTAAAACTTATGAGAGAGGCATGAAATATTTTGATAATTCCATTGAGAAAGTAATCACTGCTTGCTGGAATAACTGGTACATACTACCCATCAGCTCCTCCAAAAAGATCACAAAGGGAGCCTGAGGCTCATTTAAAATTATACTATTTTTTTTTTTTTACCAAATATAGCAAAGTCCAGAACAAAAGTAGCCTAGTTACATTAAAGGCACATGGAGCAACATAGATTTCTAGAGACTTGATGGATTGGAGGGTGGGGTGTGGAGAGGTCAAATGCAGGGTCTGAGACATCAAAGAAGTACAGAGCCCCTCAAGTTTCTGAAAGGATCTCATGATCTCTTGCCTAGACTATACACAAGTCCACCAGCATATGACTTCTACCCCTTGGTGGCCCTTGGCATGCTGTGTCATTCATGACTGTATCCCCAATGCCTGAGCATAGTGTCTGACATTTAATAGCTGTTCACAGTGTATGTGGTGCATGAATGAATAAATGACCTCTCAATCAGGCCTCCTCATCTTAACTTATCCCAGAGTGCCATGTTCTGGGGTAAAGGTACCCCTTGGAGTTATGAACCCAGCAACCCCAGTTCTCTTGAAGGAGGTCTCAGGAAACTGAACCACTGGAGTTTCCCAGACAGGTAAGGAAAGCTTGAACTACAGACAGCAGTGGGAATGGAAAGGAAAAAAGAGACGAGGTTTTCAGAGTCACTCGGAAGATACACTAAGGTGCTCTTAACTTGAGAAGGTAAAATCTTACTTGATTTCTTTCCTATTTTCCTTTAGTAGGATCTCAATAATGTTCTGTTGCACCAGATTGGAAGTCGTGCCATGTCTCTGATTATACGTAAGACACTATTACTGTAAAACTCCCAAACCTTATACTGGCCTTAATCTACAGCCATATCTCAAGGAATCAGAGAAAGACAACAAAAATCCCAAGGAACTCTACTTAGATAAACATATACTCAAACTTGTAAGCATTTTCTTGAGTCCTATGTCAGAGAAACATTTGCTAACATTGCACTGACCACCTTTGTTTTGGTAATTTGTTTCCAAATATAGTTTAAATGATGAAGAAGCTAATACAAAACAGAAGGCGTTTTGATTACTGATGCAAACGTCAGATTCTAATGGAATATTCTGAAGCAACGATCTTCCTTTTAGTAACCAAGATTCCATTGCATTTCTTTTCTACAGATGTGTATTTTTAAAAAGACTAAAATATTTTTGGAATTAGTATGTGCATGAATTAAATATAATCCTTAAAGTTTTAAAATACAGACGGTTAGTATTTGTAGGAACACACCAAAAAGTTATTAAGAAGCATAGTATGACTCTGAAATCTAACATAAAAGTATTGAGAAATTAGCTTAAAAAACTTCTCTAGACTTATATTTTATCACTTTGGGTACTAAACCAAGAGCTACCTCTTTTTTTAATATATTTTTTATTAGTAGAACATGGACTTACAATTAAGGGGGAATCATTATCAAACAATCAAGAACAAATGTATATTCACATAGTTAGCCAAGGCTGATGCCATTCCATAGTTTCCCCCCTTGGGTTCCCCATGGTTCTACGTTTCAACAATTGAACCCCTGTGTTAAATGGGCTTCTTGTGGAGGTCGGAGATTTCCTTCAGAGTTGATTCCCCCATACTCCCTCCCTCCAGTCTCCTTGATATCCTTCCTATTCCCTCCTCCCTCCCTACCCGCCTCCGGATGTCTCCAGGTATCCTAGGCAAGGTTCCCCCAGTTTGTATAAAAATTCATACATGTTGAGGTTATTATTAGCTTAGCCATCTATCATACTGTTTCCGGTTGTATTCTAGCTTCCACAAATGAGAGAAAACATTCGGCCCTTGAGTCTCTGAGATTGGGATACTTCACTCAGCATGATTTTTTCCATCTCCATTTGGCTGCAAAAGCTGCTAGCTACTTCTTAATGATCACCTCCATTGTCATTTTTAATATTAGACTGACAATTACTATCTATAAGGTGCTATTTCTCTGAAAACCACCTGTGCAGTACTTAATATTGTTAAGAACAGAAACTCCATTTATTAAAAAACCACTGTTTTATAATATTTGGCATAACATTATCAAGAATAATATATAATTATAATTTTAAAAAATCAACAGATGCAAAAATGCATAGACATTTTCAATAGACAGGAGGACTTTATGTGAAAATCTAAATAATGCAGTAACTCATTGTTTTAAAAGATCATTTGGTCTATTGAAACTAAAAGAAGAATACATGCATAATGAAGACAGAATATATTAAATCAAATAAATCAAATATTTAGGTCACTTTAATTTCTCAACTCTAAAAAAGACACAAGAGATGAATACCATATAAAATCAAATTATCTAACTCATGTAAGTACCTACACCATTAACATATTATGCAAGTAATCATAGCCTATTGCAATCCATAGATTATAGCACTACGGAAATCTTACTTTATTAACAAATACTAAAAATTTTAAAAAATACCTCTTCCACAAAGCTGTCTTTCTTCTCTAGCATTTCTCGTAATGTCTGAAGAATTTTAATGCACAGCTTTTCTTCTTTCTCCATTAGTTTCTTTGTATGATTAATCAACCTTAAAGCAAAACATTAAACCTTAAAAAGGACAGTTAATTCTCTTCAAGCTATATATAAACATTATACGCTATAGGAAAAAATCATTATTATATAAGAATATAAAATAAACTAGACATGTTTTCAAAAGATTTAAAATTATACTTAAGCTTATAAATTCTGCATGAGAAATATCGTTTTGTTTTACAGGAAGTACATCTCGGCTTCTCAAATTTAAGTAGCACTTTTTTAGTGGGACACAATACTCTGAAAAACAACGAAACACCAATAGTCTCAAACCCATCTGTTTTGTGTAGAAAAGAGGAATAAGTATAGTATATTACATTTTATTATGTTGTACTATATTATTTTCTATGTACTATATTATGTTAAGTATATAATAGCAGCAGCAATACACAATATTGAAATGTTAGTGTAACAAACTACTTTCCAGTGTCCATTAATAATAATGTTCAATAATAAGAATCTTTTCTAAGCTAGCCTTAGTAGAAACAGGCAGTTTCTTATGAAAAGCTAAGGAAAAATTTTTAAAAAGTAAAATCAGGACAGTCTATCCTTTTGCTATTTTTTCTATAATTTGGACAAAAACTCCACTCATAATTTTATCATGGCAAAACATGCACTGGTAAAGTACTGTTAACTGTTAACTGTGTTCAGGACCACAGTTGTAGACCATTCCCAAATTTAAAATCAAGCCAAACGTTCATCATTAGGATACATAACTTAGCATAAATAGCTCATATCATTAGAAAAATGATCATCAAAACTGCCCTTGAGATATGTCTTCAGGGAGAAACAATGATTATAGGTTACAAGGAAATGCTCTGCTTCCCATGACGTAACATGCGTACTGTGAGACACAACCCAAAGAAAAAGGGAGCGTCCACCAGTTAATGGCCACTAAGCGCTTATCAGGTGTCCAAGCCAAATGCAAGGACTGCCCAAGGATTCTCTCAGTCATCCTCACCAAAAGCCAATGAGACAAGTTCTATACTTGGGCTAATTTTGCCAATGAGAAAACAGTGGCCCAGAAAGTTAATACATCTTCCCTCTGGTTATATCATTATATTGGTAGGGACTGGAAATAGACTTGAGTCCATCTGACTTCAGAGCCAAAATTCATAGCACGACTCCATAGCAACATGACAGTTCACTAATCTCCTGAGTTTCAGTGTTGCTGTGCAGTCTCAATGCAAAGACTCTCAGGCTGCACACAGCTACTCAATAAGTGGCACAAGAAAGGTACTGACAAATGCCATAAACCAAAGAAGTCATTTCATTCTGTTGCAGGGAATTTCCTCGGGCTGATCAGATCGAGTTTCAGTGAATAAGTAACATTTTGCTATGGAGATTTCACCTGGCAGGTAAAGGTGGGAAGATAAGACATCCCATGAACTAAGGCAAGAGGCAGAAAGCCAAATATCATATCCAGCAACTGGTAAGTAACACTTAAAGACCTGGAAGAGGAAAGTTGGAGATGTGGTTTGGAAAGAAGGGGCTGGAGTAGTATGCTAAAGAGTCTGGAATGTATTCTAGAGAAAATAGGAAATCACCATTCTAAGGGGCCTGAATGACTTGTGGGTGTGAGAAAGATACCACTGAAGGCAATGGGAAGGATGAAGCAGAAGAATGCGAGCAAAGGAAGAGCTGAATAGGCAAGTGGTGGGGTAAGAATATAAGAAGCAATATAGAAGTATCAGAGCCAAACATGGTAAGTAATGACAGCAAGGTGGAAGACCAGGAAGAAGGGCAGATTATACAACCCTGAAATGCACAGAGTAGGCTACCATGTGGATGGTGGATGGCGATACAATACCTATTCATGCTGAATGACTAGCGCACAATGAAGGTAACGGATATTTCCTTGTTGACATACTGAGCCTAGACAAAGTGGTATGTTTTTATGTGGTCAAGTCCAATAGGCAGAAAGTTGTAAGAGGGGCTGGTAAAACCATAGCCTGGCATGTGCAAGGACTTGGGTTTGATCTCAGCTCCACATGAACAACTAAGTGGAGGAAAAATAAAAACCAGATGAAAAAATAAAAAAGTTAACTCTCTCTCTTTCTCCCACTTTTTCTCTCTCTCTTTAAAAAAAAGTTGAAAGAAAAGGAAATCCTGTCTCTCTAAAACTTCCACAATTCGGTTCTTTCTTCTACATGATAATCTTTGAATATGGGAAAACCATTTTTTGTGCATGTTGCAAACTTCATTTTTTCTCTCTCTCAGGCTAAGTATTTCTATTTTCTTTAACTCTTCCTCAGATACAATATTTAATTCACTTACCATATTGAAAATATTAACCATACAATTGGATGACCACTTCTTATGAATTTATAAACGGGATTAATATATCCATGATATTTAGTTAAGTAAAGTAAAAAACATATCTCACAACCAAGTATATAAGAACATGTGTATAAGTTGACACAAATTTCCCTTTACTATGAGATACACTCTGATATTTTATATTTTCTCTAATTTACTTTTTAAAATTAGCTCTATGCCTCTACCTATGTCAATTTAAAAATCCATAAATGGATTACATCCCACAATTTGAAAAGCAGTGAGATTCTCCTTCATAACGGAGGAGCAGCTGCTGATCTCAATGGACCAAAACCAGCCTTCTTACAGGTGAATCTCCACATTGATCTATTCTCTGTATTCTCATTCTATGTGACTAAGTAGAATTCAAGTCTTCGTTCTTTGAGTCAACAGGTCCAAGAATTAGATTAATTTCAGTAAAGAAAGCCCCACTTAGACCTTGGCCCAAACTTTACACTCTCCAACTAAACTTCACCAGAGCATTATGTATAGCAATTTAAGGCACTTTGCAAGGCTACTAATAAAACCGAATTCTAATTTTGTTAGATATCCTTGTAAATGAAACTCTTGACCTGTCACAGAGTCACAGATGGGGCAGAATAAGCATTATAGTAGAATAGACTCATGAGCTCCTGGCAGTAACACAGTTGTAGCAAAACTCTTTTCACTAACCACTGAAGTAAATATATCCTTTTCCTCCATCTGGGTGTAGGGTCCATAATATATTCCCACTCTCATATCAGTTTTGCTCCTCTCTTGTTAGTTTACCTAACGATACCACAGATTTGCCTCTATCTTCAGCACAGGACATTTATTTAATCTTCTGATTACTTTATATGACCTTTATATAGGTATATCCTATGCCTATACCTTCAGGTTCTAGACCACTGGTATCCTACAGGATTCTGTGATAATAGAAATGTCCTATATCTCTGTTGTCGTTTTTGGTAGCACTGGCCACACACGGCCATTGAGCACTGGAAATGTTGCCAATGAGACCACAGGAATGAATTTTCATTTTATTTTATTTTAACTAATTTAAATATCAATTTAAACAGCCATGTATGGCTAGGAGTTACCACATTGATAACCTAGTTCTTGAGTCAGGAAGCATTTTCTCTAAAGGATCAGACAGTAAGTATTTTAGTTTTTGCAGGTGATACAATCTCTGTGTTAACTAGGTGACTCTGCACTATAGCATGAGAACAGCCCACAGGCAACAGATAAATGAACATAAAACTATACAAAAATGAGCAACAGGACCCATTTAGCCTAAGGCCAGAGTTTGCCCTGTTGATTCAACAGATTCCAAGAATTAGATTCACTTGAAGTAGACAGGTTCACTTAGACCTTGGCGCCCAACTTTACATTCTCCAACTAAGCTTTACCAGAGCATCATGCACAGCAATATAAGGCCCCCTTGTAACTCAGAAATGAGCAACAGGACCCATTTAACCTGCGCGCCAATGTCTGACAACCCCTGGTGCAGGGTATGAAATTCCTAGGCTATAGCTATAGCATCATATAGTTAACTGAAGCTGAAGTTGTCAAGTTTATTACTACTTTACGTACATGGACACGTGTTCATAGAAGGTAACAGGTATTTTTAAGACCATGTTTTTATACTGAGCTCCCAGGTAATATCACTACCTAAAAGTTTCTTTCTTTGTTATCAGCAGTCATCACTTTGCAGACACTCTATATCTCCTCACTTAACGGTCATTATCAGAAGTCTGGCAATTGTCTGGATGAACACTTTCTTCCCTGTTCCCCCTAAGATATAGTGGGTCTAGACCTGAGAGTCCTTAATTCTGGCCACCTATAGTATTCAACATGATCCCTAGAGTCAATTCTTATCATCCCTATCTTGTTTTCCCTCCCAAAGTCTGGCCTTCACTTGTAAAAGAAAGGAGCACAATTTTTGAGTCCCCAGTCCTTCCATTTCTACCTCAATACATCATGTCAATGGAGTAGGTTTCCAGACCTCTTTTAGCAATATCCTTAACCACATAGGAAATACCTGAATGGAAAATGGTCAAGGTGCTTGGCCACCTCATCCAACGAATTCTCCATCCATATACTCTCTCCAAAAAGATCATGCACCTGACTGGCCAACTTTCTATGGAGGGTGGGGGGTACTGGGGATTGAGCCCAGGGTGTTCCACCATTGAGCTACATCCCCAGTCCTTTTTATTTTGAGACAGTATCTCTCTTTTTCTTTCTTTTTTTTTTTTAAGAGAGAAGGACAGTGAGAGAGGGAGAGAGAGAGAAAGACAGAGAGAATCAATTTTTTTTAATTGAGTTTTTCACATGGCTCCTGTTGTTCTGACACTTAGTTGTGTACGTGGGTGCTGGGGTTTGAATCCGTGTACTTGTGCATGCTGGGCAAGCACCGTAACTGCTGAGGCACTGCTCCATCCCTCTTGAGACAGTATCTCTGTCTCACTAAGTTCCTGAGGGTCTTGCTAAATTACCAAGGCTAGCCTTGAACTTGCAATCCTCCTGCCTCAGCCTTGGGCATCATGAGACACCACACCCAGCTGACTGGCCATCTTGAGTCTACCTGCAATTATTAGCAAATCATTCAATGACATGATTGAATGTCCTTCATGTAAAGACATGCCTCTTCATTCTGCAGCTAGATTTTTTCTCACACCTGCTTATACTTGCAGATCTTCCCTGAGAGTTTTTTACTTACCATTAAGATTAAAAATAGTCTAGGGTAAGTATATGGACTTTAATAATAATCTGATAAGACCTCAACAATGTTGAGAAAAGGAGCAAATGAAAGAGCTGCAGATAAGGATTATGAAGGGGTATAGTCAAGCACTGGGCCTAACACTTAACAGCTCTTTACCTGAAGAACCCCTGAGCCTCAACTTTCTTGCTTCTGAAATAGGCTGACTTCTCAATCTCTCAAGGTATTTATTCAGATTACATAAATAATAGGTAAACTTACAGTATAATTGTACACATAGTAAGAACTCAATAAATGTTAATTCCCCATCCTTTCCCTTTACATTAATGAAAATTGATGACTTTAAATAAGGATCTTTTCAAAGATTGCCACTGTTTAGTCACAGAAAGAAATTAGAACCAAAATATTATTTTATGTAATATTTTGTGCCCAGTAATGAAACACTTTATTTATAGTAAATTTTAGTAAAATACAATAACTTGTCCATCACAGAAATAGAAATTCAAATGACTCCATTATTTGGGAAGTATATTTTGATGTGGATTTTAGGCCTTCTACATGCTTTGTGGATTGTCCTAAGTTTCAGCTGAGTGAAAAGCAGAAAGGTTAAAGGTCATGCATGCACTCTGGGAAATTAGCAGAATTTCAGACTGTATCCACTTACTTGGACATGAAAGCACCACATCTGATTCTTGCATCACTTCCTTCAGGGAACAACAGTTCTGGACTGTATAACACATCAACCAACACTGAGAATTCAGCCTGCATCATTGGGCTGAACTGTTGCTCCAAGGAGGTTACTACATCCTAAGACACAAAGCATAAGAGAACCATGGTAGATCTAAGTTAGACTTCATCTTTCAAAGATATGTCAAATCTAAGAATACTAACCAGGAGTGACAGAGAAGATGGATCCTCTATCTCCCTATGACCCCAAATGTCTGTGCTTTCAATATAGTCTGGTTTTATGGATAAGTACTGCCTGGGCCTCTGGTTTTTTTGTTTTTGTTTTTGTTTTTACTTATAAGACAAAGAAAGGGTGGGTAACCATAAGATTTTTAGGGACATACACACAGGAAGAAAAATCACTAAAGCCACTGTACAGGTCCTATAGTATCTAAGATTATAACAAAATTATCACAAATTGGAATAAATTGGAGGCATACTTGGGGAACAGCTAAAAAACAAATTTTGTATGTGTCATTGGTCATCTGGAACTAACCATTTTTTCCAATGAACAACTTCACTGATATATTATTTGGAGCATATAAGTACTACACAGGGGTTCAATGACATTCAGTAGTATTTTAACCTATATTTTTCAATAGACTCTACTGATTACCTACCCCACAGCCTATTTTCACCTCTTCTTTGCTAAAAGAATCTGAATATTATTTCTGAAACCAGCAGCAACATTCTCAGGGAGATGAAGCCCTCAGTTCAGGGTCAAGGTTGATTAATTTAAGCCAGTCTGGTTATCCCATCTCCTGCTCTAGCTATTGACCTCAGCATGATTACATGGCACAGTCCCAACCAATAAGACATCAGGTAAAGTCTATGGACATGCTGGGAGCTGGCAGATTCTTTCAAAACCACCTACTATTCTTCAGGGGCTTAGGGTATGAATCCAAAATTGGAAACAGCTCTCATATGGCCTAGGGAGACTGGCTTTCGATGGAAAGCCAGCAGACATGGAGCCATAGGGTCCTGGCCTATCTGCTGTTGAATCAGCCCACTCAGGGAAAGCTACACCCAGGTTTCCTGCTATGTGAAATGACAGTCACTATTGCTTTTTTGGAACACTGTGGAATATAAGCTGGAAGCATCTCAACTGACGTGCTTCTAAATTAACCATAAGCAATGTAAACTTCCTGAACATTCTTTAATTGTTAAAACATCCCTTTTTATTTTTAAACTACATTAGGAGACAAAAAAAATCTTCTCACATTAAGCAACAATTTATTCACCCACAGCTATGGCATGTTTTGTTAAGCAGAAAACTGCTTCTCATTACTCTCAGCTACAGAAGCTCAAATGGGGCTTCCACCCTCTGGATTTCCTATGTCCAGATTTCAGGACCTGACTTGTCTTTAACTCTTTCTTACTCTTTCAGCAAAAAGTGATAATTTGTACATACTATTCTAAATAAGCTTTCTGAGAAATTTCTGACATCAGTTAAAGGTGACTACCAGGAAGAACATACATAAAGGAGAAAACTAGAGATTACATAAAAAGGAAAAGAGAGCATGCTTATTATGTATGACCATACTTAGTGAAATGTTCCTGAAATGCTCTTTTTTCTCTTTATTTCATTTACTGAACTAGTGGTGCCTACACTGTTAGGATGTGATCTTGATCTTGAACCATCTATGTAATCTAAGTCACTTCTTCCCACGTGAAAGGTTGGGATAATGATACTAACAATCACATGTTTTTGCTGTGGGGATTAAAAATAAGCACCTAGAACAGGCTCTAACACATGCTGGCCACTGATTGATCTTAAACCTTAGCAATCATTGTTACTGAGCCAGTGAGCCATGATCATCATCTGTAGTCACACTCAGGGGTTACTCTGTAGTCTCAGTTTATTAAGTCACTGCTAAGTATCTTACATACTGGCTCCTACTCTTTGAAATACCTTCTCTTTCATCTTCTGTGGTACCATACTTTTATTTCCCATCTGTGTCCTGTCCTGACCTTTCCTTTGTCAATCCCTGGTAGCTCTTGGTCTTCTCTTCCATATCTACACTTTCTTCTAAGACCTCATCCAATTCTATGATTTTAATATCATATGTTGCAACATCCACATTTATATTTACAGCATGAGCATCTTCCCACACCAATCCAGACTTGTATATCCAACTATCTCTTGACTCACCCACTTAGATATCTAAAAAAGCATCTCAACCTTAAAATTCCCCAAATTCATCTGCATTACTATTGCTACCTTCTTAAACCAAACCATTACCACCTTTTATTTAAATTAATGCAAAGCTACCTAATTAGACTCACTGCTTATCTGGACCCCATAAATATCAAGCAAAATCCATAAAGATATCTTTAAAGATAAAACAAGTCATGCCTGTCCTCTACTGAAAATCTCCAACAACCTGCCATCACTCAGAATAAAATCCAAATGCTTTATCATGTATTTTAGTTCACAGGCTGTATAACAAAATATCATAAACTAGATAGCTTAAAAATGACAGAAATTATTTTTCACAGTTTTGAGGTTTGGGAAACCCAAGATAAGGAACCAACAAATTTGGCATCCAGTGAGGGCTCACCTCCTGGCTCACAGAGGATGCTGTCTAGCTGTGTTCTGACATGACAGAAGGGCCAAAAGAGCTTCCTTGGACCTATCTTATGAGTACACTAACTTCCTTTACAAGGTCTCCACCCTGACAGCCTAATCACCTCCCAAAATTCATATATTAAGATCCTCTCCATAGAACTGCAAAAAACAATGTGGCTTTATTTGGAGATAATTTTAATATAAAATACATTCATACAAGTGGGTCTTAATCCGATATGACTGGTGCCCTTATAACAAGAGGAAATTCACAAATGTGTGCATGTGCATAGGAAAAAATCACATGAGGATAACGTGAGAAACTAGCCCTTTACAAGTCAAGGGGAGCGGTCTCAAAACAAAGCAAGCCTGATGTTATGCTAATACCTTGACCTTGAACTTCTAGTCTACATAAGAATGAGAAGATAGGTTTCTGTTATTTAAGCCAGCCTGCCTGTTTTTCTTTTTTGTTGTTGTTATGATAACCCTAGCATAGTTATATACTAACGCTTATATTCAATGTCCAGAATGTCTAAACCAAAAGCATGAATGAGATACTATGCAAGTAATTTCTGAACAAAGGGTTATAAGATGATACTGAAAGATAAATTGAAGCAAGACTATGAATATTTAATTTATTATATAAATTGGTATGGTCAACTACCAGTTTTATTACTGGCATTATGATTATTACTTTGATATTAAGGTTCACTACTCACTACTACAATATGAGAACATATTAAATAATATGCATTAATTAAAAAATAACTCACAACAACTTCTACCTAGAAGCTATACTTTAAAAAAGAGTAGTAGTGGTAGAGAGTTGTAAAGTAAAACCTAGTCCCCAATGGGAATTTGATATTTTCAACCATATTTTATTTGTGTAATACATATTTTCAAAATTATAATTTATAAAATATTAATGCCATTTCATGCTCTCATTGTACCTGTAACTTTTCAATAATATTTCTATAATCCCAAGAAGGCCCTCCAAGAGCTTCCTTAAAGCGTGGTCCCGAGCGTGCTGAGAGTCTCCAACCCATGGCTGCTCTCTGTACCATATTGGAATGACTCTTCATGAAAAGAGTATTGACTTGGCTGTCCAAATCCACTGGAATGGCAATTCCACGGTTTTTTGCTGTAAAAGAAAAATTAAAAATGTTTCCCTACTAATTTGACCAAAGCCTCATAACTTATCCAAACACTTGCATGAATATAGAACAAATAAAAGAAGAAAAACTAAAAATTCCTAAACTCTACCATTACATAACTGCAACAGCTTTTAACCTGAAAGTATTTTAATTCTTCAAACCAATTAGTAAAGTAGGCCCATTAAACGCTCAAGAACTTATTTGATTTCTCAGTGATTAATCTTTAAAACATACTTCATACAGCATCAATATAGAAAAACACTATATAACAACTATGTGGAGTTTTACTTTCCCAGATGCCAAAGAAAAAAAGAGAGCAGACAGAAAACACATGATAAAATCCTGCCAATCCACTCATTAATTTAATTAGTGTGTGTGTGCATGAGTGCACTATGTGACACACATATGCACATAAAGTTGCATGTGATACATCTGAAAGTAGAAATAACAAGTTGAAGAGTGTAAAAAAATATACATTGTAAGATGATTCACATTACACATTACATGTTTTTTCCCCTAAGACCCATTGAAATTTATATTTGAACAGACTTTTTCATAATAACACTGAAAATGAGAATGCTTGCTACAATGGAAACAGAAATATTGAGGCATTTCTGCAAGACAGAATGAGGATGGGATTGCTCCATCAGAGAAAGAGTAACAGAAACTATCCCTCAAGAACTCAGAGTTAGAACAGAACTTCCTAGGGGTACAGTCATCTAATACAAGGTGTGTCATGTGGATGGGGCACCTGGGCAACTCATCAAAGAACCACACTGAATAGCTGGGAAGGTAAGGCCTTCCTTCCTCTGATTAGCATAAACAGAGCAGTTGGCAGCAGCAGTTTTTACCCAGAGGATAAAGTTAGAGAAATGTTGTAATGTTCCTTCAGAAAATTAGAATACCTGGCTGGAAAGAACCCCAAAGATGCTAGGACTTGATAGAGGAGCAGAACAGAGCTTGAAGTTAACTCCAAAGATCATCAGATACGGGGTAGACAGGGGGAAGAGAGAAGCGGAAGTTCCAACAGAGTGGGAAAAATACGTTGAAGATTCCAACTTCCCAGCAAAATCTCCCTTATTTTAACACTTGCTGTTATAACAGACTCTCTTTGGCTACACACACACACACACACACACACACACGCGCGCGCGCGCGCGCGCACACACACACACACACACACACACTAAGACAAAGGGAAAGTATGCATGTGCTTTTTTAGACCCTTCCATACAACTCCAGGTCAAACCCATCACTTATGCATGGATTCTAAGAGAGAAACGATCCTCCAAATTTCACTGGAAATCATGCCAGCAGCCAGGCCAACCACTACAGACCTCCTTAATTATGAACACACCACCAAGGATCATCAGAAAACCAACAGCAATAAAAATAACCGACCCCAAAGAAAAGAGAGATGATTTAAGGAAGAGCAAAAAGACATTTAGCTGGACTTAATGGCAAAGGCCTGTAATCCCAGCAGTTCAGGAGGCTGAGGCAGGAGGATTGCAGGTTTGAAGTCAACCCCAGCAAGTTAGTGAGTTCTAAACAATTTAGAGTCTGACTCAAAATTTTAAAATTAAAAAATTAAAAAAGGACTGGGGATGAGGATCAGTCGTCCTTGGGTTTAAACCTCAGTGTGTGTGTGCGCACACGCACGTGTGTGTATATGTATATAAAACTGTCCTAAGAATATTTTTATCATATGCTGAATCCAAAATATTAGAAAATTGGGAAAAAGACATCTTAGCAATTAAAATATGCATAATTGACATGGTGGTGCATGCTTATAATCCCAGCTACTTGGGAGACTGAGGCAGAAGGATTGTGAGTTCAAGGCCAGTTTGGGCAACTTACAGAGACCCTGTCTCAATAAAATAAATACATAAATAAAGGTTGGGGATATAGCTCAGTGTTAGAGCACTTGCCTTGCATGCATGGGCCCTGAGTTCCCAAGCACCACACATACAAAAAAATTACATATATATATCTATATAGATACATATATATCTCATATGTGTATGAATGCACAAATAAATATTTCAAAAACTGAATGAAAGAGAAAACAGGAACAAAGTTGATAATCTTTTATTTATTGATTTACTTTTAAAGAGAGAGTGAAAGAGAGAGAGAGAATCAATTGCTTATTTATTTTTTCATGTGGCCTTTGCTTTGCTGACAGTTGTGCATGTGGTGCTGGGATTTGAAACCGGATCCTCACTCATGGCAACCCACCAGTCCAGCCCCACAAAGTTGATAATCATGAAAAGGAAATCAAGGAATCTTCTGGAACATAAAACAGAAAAGATCAAAAGGGAAAATAAAACGGAGGGATTATGAAATAGGTACATAACTTCCTAGAGTGATACTCCCTAGCAAATGTAAGTTCCAGAAAGAAAGAACAGACACAATGGACAGGAAGAAATGATTAAGAAAACAGGAGAAGATTTCCCTGAGCAGAAGGCAGATTCATGTCTCCAAACCGAATGGAACCACTATGTGGATTAAATAAGCACACAGTAAAACTCTATAATACTGTTATAGGTTGAACTGTCTACCCCAAAAGCATAGCTTAAAGTCCTACTCATCAATACCTGTGAA
Source organism: Aplodontia rufa (assembly GCA_004027875.1). Lineage (NCBI taxonomy): Eukaryota > Metazoa > Chordata > Mammalia > Rodentia > Aplodontiidae > Aplodontia > Aplodontia rufa. Next base: position 912 of record PVKS010026057.1, on the reverse strand, counting down.
TGTGTCCCTATTTGGAAACAGCCTTTGCGGATACAATCAACTTGAATTGAGGTCATTCTGAATCAGGATCTGCCCTAATCCAATGTGACCGGTGTCCTCATAAGAAGGAGAGAAGAGACAGAGAAACACACACAGAGAGAAGAACACCACAAAAAAAGGGAGGTAGACACTGGGTTTAAGCAGCTAACAGCCAACAAGTGTCAGCAAACACAGGAAGCACAGAGAGGTCCTTCCCTGGAGCCTCTGGAGAACATGGGGATGCCTACACCTCAACCACACTTCTCAGCCCCAGTACAGTGACACAGCAAGCTTCGGTTGTTTTAAGACACTCCGCAGCATGATTTGTTATGGCCAGCCACAGAAACTAGTACAAAACTCAAAAATAAAGAAAAAAAATCTCAAGAATTTCCAGAGTAAGAAGAGGATCCCTAAAAAGAATCAGAGTGGAATCAGATTTCTTGTTAACATCACTGAATGCTACAAGAGAGTAAACTATCTTCAAAGATGAGATGTGCAGATAGCTTTGAACATAGGAATTTGCATCCATTTAAACTAAAAATCAAATGTGAGTCCAGCATAGCAATGTTCCAGAATATGTGAAGGCTCAGAAGTTCTTCATGGAACCTAAGAAAAAATTACTCTAAAAAAAGTAAAATTAAAAATGAGAAGGAAATCCAAAAAAATGTCAGAAACAGAAGAAACTATGGCAATTGGTTATGAATCTGAAGAATAAAGCAAGAAATGAATTTCAAAAGATTCATTGGATATATAATTAATGGTTAAATTCTCTTCCAATGAAAAAATTTTAATATCACAGTATTACATTTTTATCTCTAATGATTATACACTAAAAATATTTACACATCATAATTTATATGCTATAATAATTTATTTATAATGTTTAACAACCTA